>BDJD01000594.1:77738-128995 GCA_002564525.1 Rosa multiflora
TAAAAAATCAATCAAATTGAAAACCTTTTAGTTATTCATTTCTATGAAATACATGGACGGTTCATTATAGTAGTAGTAAGTGTTGTTAGAACCATCTATTTGTTTGATTCAATTAGATAATTAAACGATTCCTGATTCGATTGATCTTTTACACAGATGATCTTTAAAAGATAATTTAAGATATAAATCGTTGAATTATAAATTTATTAAGTAAAAATATGTTAATCGACAAATGAGGTGAATATGCTCATTCACTCTAGGGGTGAACCTAAGAATTGTTCTTTCAGAAATCGTTTTATTCTATCTCCTGATTGTAAAAATTCAATTACATCATTCTATGTAATGGATTTCTAACCTTTTGTCAAAATAAAATTAGGATAAACAAATCATAATACTAGTATATTTTTGTAACTGCTAGCAATCTTTTCCTTTTGACTTTTTTTTTCAGGATGTTTAGTTCAATTATTTCCAAGTCAATTTTATAGTTTAACCGTTCATCTTATGTTATTACTTTTTTTCTTTGATATATAAATGAGGAATGATTAGATAGTCTTAAACTAACATGTTTGCAGTTTAAAACAATCTAAATCTTCTATGTGTCATATACACTAATACTAATTGGTCTCATTGATTTGGCTTTTTGTTCTAAATTTTGATCCCTATAATCATTCTTGAAAATAATAAGACCGTTAGATTGAATTATAGACACATAATACTCTAGAACTGCAGAATAATTACTTCTTATAACTAACTAAATACTTTTCCATAAAATTGGGTGCTTCGAGGACACCCAAGTCATTCTATGCAAACCCAAGTGCAATTCAAGTAAATATAGCCCATCTCCCAGACAATGATTTCCATTTCGCAAGGAATGGCTTGCAGAGTTGGCAATGTCCCCTATTTTTCTTTCCTCTCATTCTCATCCCAAACACTCAGTCCCTCTCGGCAGTTAAGCAGCTTCAATCTCCCCACCTACTCTTTCTTCCTCTCATTTATTCACCTTCATTCATTCCTTCATTCAATGCCTGCTCTTCATTCATAAAGCTCTCACCTTTGTCTCTACCAAGCCATTAAATTCCTCTAAAGTTTTCACCTTTCTGCTCAGAAATTAAAACCCATTAGAGAAGAGATGCCTCTGGTGAGGTTTCAGGTGAGGAACGAGTATGGCCTGGGTCAGCCTCAGCTGTACAAGGAGGCTGACAGAGAAGATCCCAAGGCCGTGCTCGACGGTGTTGCCGTCGCCGGCCTCGTCGGGATCTTGCGCCAATTGGGGGATCTCGCCGAGTATGTCTTTCGTTCTTTTGCTTCTGGTTTCTTGTACATTTCGTGTGTTTCTCACTACCCTTTTGGAGTTTGTTGCTTTTTCTGTGTGGTTTGGTACTTGGGTTCAGCTCATTGTTCACTGTGTGTGCATTTTACCGTTGGGAGTTTTTGTGTTTTTGGTTTGGGAGGCCTGTGAAGTTTGATTCTGTTGCGGAACTGTATGCAATTTGTGGGTTTTGGAGTTGCAGAAATTGGGTTTGTGATGGATGAAAGTTTGAGTTTATTATGTGATTGTGAGTTGAATTTCTGGTTTGCTGTTTGAGTTTCTGTTTCTTGGGATTTCTTTTGGTACTTGGGAAGGAATGAGAAAAAGAGTTGAGGAGAGGAACATGTGTAGGGTTTTAGTTTTAGTTTTGTACTGTTGGATCCTCTTAGCAGCTGTGACTCTATGAAGTGTAGTTAAAAAGGACAGAAGGAGTTCTTCTCTGTGGTAATTTAGGATTTTGGAATTGAGTTGTTTCATGTAGTGGTGGTTCACTATATGTGGGGGGATTGGGGTGCCTGCAGTAAGTTGAGGAGAGGAACATGTGTAGGGTTTTAGTTTTAGTTTTGTACTGTTGGATCCTCTTAGCAGCTGTGACTCTATGAAGTGTGGTTACGAAGGGCAGAAGGAGTTCTTCTTTGTGGTAATTTAGGATTTTGGAATTGAGTTGTTTCATGTAGTGGTGGTTCACTATATGTGGGGGGATTGGGGTGCCTGCAGTATGCACTTTCAAAGGTACTTGACATGAAAGAGCTCTGGATCTTATATCTGTAGGTACTGTGTTGTCCTTATAGAATACGTTAGCTTTCACTTACACGTATCAGAAACTTATAATATTGGGAAACTACTAGATTTCGTGGTAGTTCTGTCTGTAAAGTAGAAGCTTTTATTATGGTTGTGGATCCTTAATACCTGTTGTCAATAACCTTAGGGTATTGGCCGTTTTAGGGACCCTTCATGCTGCGAGATTGGTTTTCAGTATCATTTAGATTACTGGAGAGGTACTTCAGTTATATTGTGACAATGGCAGACAAAGGCACTGCTACAAAATATCACTGTGCAAGAGATGTCTCAGGTTTAATAACATTATAACATGTACAGCAAGTTCTGACCGTAACTCTTAAGATTAATTGGCTGCTAGTTCTTCTTTTGGCTGGAGATTGATGTTAAATGTACTTAGGGAGAGCCCCTCAAGTTGGGCAAACGCCAAAACTTGTACTTCTAAAATACTACCTGCTGCAGTCTTACGCTAATAAACTTTTGAGACATAAAGCATAACTGTGGATCTCTTGTTTTGGCGACCAAGTCTGAAACATAACCAGTAATATTCTCAGGTTGAAACATAATGATTATTCGCTAAATATTCTTTATTCCCAAGAGCTTAAACTGTTTGGAACTTTGGTTATAGGTGAAGAATTACTTCATATTGTAACAACTGTTCATCGTATAATATTGTCATAAAACAGTATTAACTTGGAAAGAAATTTTAACGTGTAGATTTGCAGCAGAGGTTTTTCATGGCTTGCAAGAGCAAGTAACGACTACAGCTTCTAGAAGCCATAAGCTGATGGTTCGCGTTCAACACATTGAAGCTGCACTTCCTCCCCTTGAGAAGGCTGTACTTGCTCAAACAAGCCACATACATTTTGCATACACAGCTGGTATGGTTCTTGTACCTCATGTTGTAAGGTGTTTACTTTAGTACTGTGTTTTATAAATGATTTGAGACCAGGTGTTTATACTTAAGCTTGTTATAGTCCAAGACTGAATCTGCAGAATATGTGTGACATTTAAAGTAACTTCTCTTTGTTATATTTTCTTTATTGTGGAGATGGTTTTGTCTATATTCCATATGCTATTATCAATATCCTGATAATTAAATCATTAATAGATAGCAGTTACTTTGCAGGTTTAGAGTGGCATCCACGTATTCGAAGTGAAAGACATCATTTCATCTACAATGACTTGCCACGCTTTGTAATGGATTCGTATGAAGAATGTAGTGATCCTCCGCGTTTGCACTTGCTTGACAAGTATAATTAATTTCTTTTCTTTACCTGTTTTTACATTATTTGGATTAGAAGCATGGTCAAGTAGTGAAGTTTAAATTTGTATTCTGACTGTTTTACATACTTACATGGTTGAACCTTCGCTTGGCATTCAGATTTGATACTGGGGGTCCAGGATCTTGTTTAAAGAGATATTCAGATCCAACATTTTTCAAAAGAGCATCAGCTATCTCTGACGAAGCAAATGCTGAAAAAATCCAAAGAGATAGGAAGGCTCAAAGAAGCAAGGTCTGCAATATTGTTTATGAATTTAGCTCAAAAGCCTCATTATTAGAGAGCACACAGATTAAATTCGTTGATAAGATCGTGTAGTGCAATAAACCATCACTGTAGTTCTCATGATGATAACTTCTGTTTCTGCTATTAAATTTTGTAATTTGTTATTGGGTTGTTACTTTAAGTACTTCCAATTTCTTTCTTGTCTGATTAAAATGTTGATATGGACAGAAAAAGAAAGGATCACAGCACAATGGAGATGTATCACGTTCTGCATCGATATCCAATTGCAGTAACAGGTATCCTACAGATTCATAGTTTTATACTCCCACACAAATGTGTAGTTCATAAGATACAATGTGACTTACGGTTCCGTCTTTGATTTGATGGAACTAAAACACTTATGATCTCTGACTCTGCAGAATGCAACCTATTTCTTCTAATGTGAATCGGCAAAGCTCGCCTTCGCAAACTGTCTCCACAACTGACATGGCGGCATTAAAGTCTGACCTGGGAAACAATTCTAATTCTTTTGGTTCAAGAACTGAGTCAGGATATAATGAGTATGTTGCCCATTCAAGTTCCTCCCTGCAAGCCAAACAACAAGAATACAAGGATTCCCCTACTTCTGAATCGGTGCATCATGATGATACTCTTGAATCTGTTTTGCATGATGGTGAAACTGTGTTTGTAGATGGTAACTCTCCTGGAAGTTCATTACAGGACCAAGTTACCTCTGGTTCATCTTGTGGTAAATGGGATGAGAAGGCTGAAATAGTAGATCCTACAGGTCAACAGAAGTGTTTAGATGAAACTACAGCAACGCTCCCTACAATGGATGACTCAGATGCACATGAAGGGGGAGCTGGTCACATTAAGAGTATTCCGCAAAACGATTTCCTCTTTGATGGCGAAAATATTTTGGAGCCAACCTTGAGCAGGAACCAAATTGATGAAATTGAAAGTGAACCGGATGAACCAGATACTTTCATGGATGCACTTAACACCATTGAATCAGAATCCGAAAATGATCTTGATTGTCAAACAAAACGGGAAGTGAAACATGTCCCTACTTTTGTCAACAAGAAAGGACTGGATGTAGTGCATGATATTACCATGGATTGTTTGAATCCTCAAACTCCAAGGTTTGAAACTCATGCTGCAACATCTCACAGTTCCCCGGAAAGAGAAACGCAGGTGGATCTACCAAACTCAGCGTCATTAGAGAGCCCTGTCCCTGAGCAGATCCCTCAAGTAGTTATGGAACCTTCTAATTCAAACCACTCTGTAGGCTCTGATAGAACTGAAAATCTTGATGATTCAAGGTTAGAAACTGTTAATTGTGATTCAGCATCCTCTGGCTCTGGAACTACTAATGTGCAGGATAACATCATAAGCAGTTTATGTGAGCCTCAAGACTCTCCTGCTGACATTTCCAGGAATAATTCAATAAATTTCTGGACTAATGGTGGCATGTTAGGACTTGAGCCATCAAAACCTCCTGATTTCACCATGGCAAGTCCTGTAAATCCAGCTAGCAGTAGTACAGCTGAGACAATTGGTCTCTCAAATCATGTTTACAAGATTATAGTCGATGAGCATGAAATGGAACCAAGCATGTTGACTATGGATGATCGATGTAATGATAAAGGTCAAGAGGATGGTATCTTATCAGAGAAAATATCTAAGGGAGTTTCACCTACGGAATTGTATACAAAGCTTGGAAATATTGATGATTCTGATAAGAGCAATGGATTTGGCCATGCCATGGAGGATGGTTGGAAAAAAACCAACGCAGTGGAACCTGGAATTGTGTTACCAGTTGCTCCATATATTAAATCTGCTTCCAATGACTTAAATCAGGAGAATGATGAAAACTCTTCTCTGGTTTTTGGACTTGGTCGTAGGTTACTTGAGAATGGTTTTGGTAGAAATGTATCGTATGACAAATTTGAGCCTGCTAGTTATTTGAATGCTGGTGAATTGGAGCAGAAAAGCGAGCACCAGAGTGTAATGTATCAATCATTTCCTGATACAGCCTTCAAAGAGCAGTCTGAGGATGGGTTTGCAGTTCATTCATCTCCTTCTTCACCACCACTCGAGCACATGAAGATATCTTTCCAACCCATAAATGGCATTGAAACTTCCAAACTAAAACTGAAATTATCTGATGGGAATCAAAGCCATGGAAGTGTAAGAGACATGTTTCAGTCATTCCAGTTGATCCCAGAACCTGCTATCCCTCTGCATGAATTTGGTTCTGATTCTGACGATGACACCTTCTGTCGATCATCTCCGTACATATCTGATGATTGTGTTAGCCATCACTCTGAGTCCAATTCTGAACAATGGGAGTCTAGTGAAACTCCGGAGAGAGACAACCATGAACTTTATGATGCCTGGCGTGGAATCTCATCAGCGGAACACATTTCCAGCTCCCCAGAACTAGGGGAAATAGGCAGCAATGCCATTTATAGTGAAGGTGGGATCAAAAGTGTTCACTCTGAGAATGGTCTGGTACAGTATCTCTCTGATCCTTTACTTGATCTTCCAAGCTTAGATGCTTTTAAACCTGTACTCCTGCAAGAACCAAAAGATGATTCTACACCAATGGATGTCCGTGGTTTGAGATGTCCTGGGGAATCTACACCAGGACCACCACCTCTCCCTCCAGTGGAATGGTGCCTTTCAAAGCCTCAGTTAGATGCTACAGAAGAAAATCACGATGTATCTGAAGGTTTTAAACATGTACTTGATACAGACCTCTTGGGGTCTATCACCTTCCAGCAACCACCATTGAAGCAACAAGAAGTGAATGAAGAGCCTCTTTCTATTAAACCAAAAATCAAGGTATTGTCTAGTATAATCCAATCCTACTCATTCAAGTTATAAAAGTCATACAATTAAGAATAGTGGGGTATCAAAACTGCAAAAGAACATATAATCAAATACTTCTTATGGCAGCAGAACCAGCAGGTGAATGAACACAAAGAAGCTGATCAGGCTCTAAGCAGCAAAGAGATAGACGAAAAGGACGATTTCTTACAACAAATCAGAGCACAGGTCAGTCTGCCATCTCTATTGTCATTTGGTCCTTTCCAAGATCCTGAAAGTCACTTATCTGCTTATCGGAGTGTTTCTATTCATGTGTAAAATGTGCCTATATAGATCATAAATGCACAGTTTTTGGAAATAGACATGTACTCTGGATCCTTAAAGGCTTTTTATGCTTTTAGCATGTCTATGGTCATTCATTGCCATTGTTGATAAGTAGATTGTGGTAAAGCTTATGTTTTAATCAGTGCTTCACTTTTTCAATCATATTATATCTACCTTGTTGTGACCTTGAAAAAACTAGGCAAGTACAGTAAGTAATAAAGTAACTATTGCTAATTTGTGCTCAATCTGCTGTTATGTCCTTCCAGTCATTCAACCTGAGACGCACAGTGACAGCAAAGGCAACAACTACGACACCAGGACCCGCTACCCATGTCAAAGTCACTGCAATTTTGGAGAAAGCAAATGCCATCCGCCAGGTTCCCATTTGCGCTTTTCTTTACTTCCCTTTCTTTCATTCTCTTTAACATTCATTGCAGTACAATTTATAATGTAATGAAACTGGTCAGGCTGTGGGGAGCGATGATGGGGATGATGATGATGACGATACCTGGAGTACTTAATCTGACCATGCTTGTTATGCCAGTCCATCAGAACAATCCTCTTGTAGCCGGAGTTTACAAAGTTGGCGGTGGCTAGGTTACATATTATGTGTATAATTTCAGTTACTTCCTGTAATTAATCTTAGGGCTAGTCTTGTATTCCCCATTTCAGTAATTTTGATTGATTCCTTTAGGTAGAAAGATGAGATAAGTTGTAGGGCTGAGTATGATCGTTTATCTACATGCTTGAGGCAACCATTTATATAAAATGCCTATAATGCCTGAATATATTGTTGTTGTTCCTTGAGCTCTGGTTTGTTGATATGTTCTTCTTGCTTTGTCTGTCAAACGTAAAAACAGAACTCACGCATTAATGGAATATGTCACTACGTGCAATTTGATTGTGTCATTTGCTTAGCAACCAAGAATCATGGAGAAAACACCTTGCATTCATATGGGTATGGAATGTTAATCAAGTCTAGTTGACCAAAACCAAATTCCTCAAGAAACTTAAAACTGGGAAATTCTGCATGCAGACTAATCAAATTGACATAGAAGCGTGAAAATTAAGTACGAATATAAAATTTTTGTACGTATAAAAATACAAGAAGGTGAAGTATGACGAACTTTATGTGAAAATTAAGTCATATTCAAAATGCAAAGCATAATTGCGATTCTAAAGTCATCAGAATATAGAACTTAAGGGACTTTTTTTTTTTTCGCATTCTGTCTTTTTCTTCTCTTTAAGACTAGCCTTATCAATAATATCTCTGTAACTTCTGGTATTTAATTAATCTTGTTTTGAGCTGGCATTGCAAAGCTTCCAACCGGCACACTGATTGGATTAAGAAATTTAATACTTAATTAACACATAAATTAATGAATAAAGAAGGAAAGGAAGACTTTCTTTTTCATTTGATTAGAACAACTTGATAATCAAAACCATTGACAGCAATACTTACAACTTTCCAACTCCACCCAAAATTATATGTTTTGTATAAGGGATAATATCCCAGTTAAGGATGTGATTACGGTGTGTGTGGAATGACAATGACACATATAAACCAAACTGGATTCACCCATAAGTAATCGAAATAAGAGCTGCAACTTCTAAAAAACTTCTGCTAATATTCTGCTGATCTTTTGCTCTTTATTTTCACTAGGAAAAGAAGACAGTTTATTTCTAAAAGAAGGTTCTCCAACAATGAAAAGGATGCACGTAGATTACTTTGTTCTTTGTATTAAGCTTTTAACTAAAAGAGACTGGGAAAGCATCACAAAGAAAAAATGCATGCATTTCAATTTTCATAGTAAAAGAAACCATGATATGAGGTACTTTGTCTGCATTATATTATTAGTAGAAGTGTTACAAATGAGGTTCCTTTTGCATTAACTAAATAAAGATTCCTTTATTAAAGAAATCCCATATCAGATTACTTTTTTAATTTACAAATAATTGCAAAGAACTGAAAGCAACCCCGACCTTAATAATGTCTGCAAAACTACAATGTCAAATGTCAAGCGAATGAAAAAGAAGCAACAAAAGTTAATCATCAACTCCATTTAAGACCTGAAAAGATGCCTTTGAAACAAGTGTTTAGCAATAGCATTACAAAAAAGTACGCACTTTAATGTCAACATGTCCATGTCCATAGTTCTCCTGTCTTCTTTTCTTTGTTGATAATACTAGAAAGGCTTAGGCATGCTACTGCAAGCTCACTTTGCTGACTCCGATTGCACAAAACTCATTCAAGGCATGGGTATAGTTTTGAACTTGGGACCTTATCTGTTATCTATTAATGGTTTTTAATTGTGGAAGAAAATTCGAACTCAAAAACCTCGGATATAGCCGTAAATGCTCTTAATAATTAGAACTGCAATTCCTCGTAAGAGCCTCATCTTTCATTCATGTCCATCTCTTTGAGAGAAAATGCTCTCAAGTACAACGTTTGAAGATAGGATCTTCAGATATATAGGATCATGCGTGCGTATATCAGATGGACTCAAAATTAGTGTTGTGTCATGCAGCGTTAGGTTTGTTTCCTTATACCGAGTAAAAATTTAGAACATTCAACTCAAAATTAATTGATATTTGTTGAAGAAGTTTAAAATCGATCGCATATTTTACTAAGAAACCAAATTTCAATATGTAATTCTACATGTTGATTCTCCCTAGACACAAAAGTACGAGTAGAACATGTTCTGTTCGCCCATGCCTTGCAATGGAAACCATTGTTGGCAACAGTAGCTTTGTTAGATAAACAACTATGGCAAAGCCATTCGATTCTTCATCGATCGATCTGTCAAAAAGTCTCAGTTTCAATCTTAAAAAGTCACTAATCGATCCGCATGTAATATACTATAACTGGCCCCTTTTAATATCAAATTAGCACAATGTTTGGTAGTACCAATTAGATCAATTTGCACAATAAAAGTTGAGATCGATGCATGCACGCTATGGCCTTTTGCTCTCCATAATATGCTTTAAGACCACCTAACTAATCCCCTTTTCTCTTTTCTCAGAAAGTATTTATAAAGTGAGCTTCACCACCACTGTTTACAGTTGGGGGGCTAAAGAATAAATAAGATCAATAGTACTATATGGTAGTGACATATAATATTCCATGGTGCACCAAAAGTAAATGGCCAAATGGATGGAGATTTCTCATAACATTAACTAGAAAAAGACTCTTGCTTTAGCTTTAAATCACTTTATCACTTTCTAGGGTAAGAATATGTACACAACTACAACTTTCATTAACAACAACTAAGAGGGTTTTATCTCTTTATGCTCCCATTAATACTGATATTTATCTTAGATACGCCTGAATTGGGACGTACTTTAGACTTTTTAATGAATAACTATAATGTGTATATGATTTCTGATACATTACACTAGTTGTGTATCGTTCTACTTAATATTACCATTCGTTAAATGAAATTATGTGTTGGAAGAGTTTAGACAAAGATTGAAAGAGATTTTGAAAATATATGCTTCCAACGAAACATCTTATATTAGTATGAAAAACTAGACCGTGATGATGTGGAGATATGATGTGTGCAAAAAGCTCATCCTCAGCTTTTTCCAAACCCACCTGCCTGGCTTCTTGGCGGCTGTCACATGGATTTTTACATGAATAATTCTTGCTTTTAAATTAAGCACTTTTATCCCATACCTGCTATATATATTCGTAACCTAAGAAGTAGCACACCACCTTCCTTAAAAACCGATACAAAGTTTGCCTCTCACATTTGAGAGCATAACACATCTCTCTCTGCGTGTCTCTGTCTCTCTGTCTCTCATTCTTAAAACTCCATGGCTGAGGTCAGCAGCGGCCAAGATGTGCCCGGAATTAAGCTGTTTGGGACAACCATTACATTGCAGAACAAACAAGTAGTACTAAAAGATGATCATCATCATCGTCAACCCAAGAAAGCCGACGACGTTCATGACCAAACGGTGGAGATGAAGAGGCCGGAGAAGATCATACCATGCCCTAGATGCAAGAGCATGGAGACCAAGTTTTGTTACTTCAATAACTACAATGTAAACCAGCCTAGACACTTCTGCAAGGGCTGTCAGAGGTACTGGACGGCCGGCGGGGCCCTACGGAACGTGCCTGTGGGAGCTGGCCGTCGGAAAACCAAGCCTCCGGGCCGGGAGTTGGCCGGTTTCCCGGAGGGTTGTTTGTATGACGCTTCAGAGGTGGTGCAACAGTTTGAGCTGGATGGGGTGGTGGAAGAGTGGCACGTGGCGGCGGTACAAGGCGATTTCCGACATGTTTTTCCGGTGGTGAAGCGGCGGAGGAGTGGCTCAGGTGGTCAAACGTGCAGCTGATCATGGCCTCTTGACATTTTTCGTCCTTATATAATTTAGTAAATTTCATGAAAATGAAATTAACAATATAATATGTGTTGTGTTCGCCTTAGGCTGGTGCATATATACAAGTGGTGAAATATGTGTATTTAGTAATCATTCAATCACATATAAATGCAAGTGAAATTGCCTTTTTTTTTCTTTCCTTTTTTCTGAAAGATTGCCTTTCTATATTAAATGTGGTTTAAATGATTCTCTCTCTGTGTCTCTCTAAAAAAAAAAAAAAAGAGGCAAAGACCTCTCAAACTCAATCATGCAAATGAAGTCGTAGGGAAGCTAGGTTTTTCTGATTGAATTGCAGCATGAATATTATAAAGAGACCTGGATAGTTGACCATGTTGGAAGGATAGGATCTACTTTGAAAACTTAAGAACGGAGATATGAATTACAAGCAACCTTCTTGGTTCTTGTCAGGAAAATCTGAAAATGTTTGTGTTTTTTGACCAGAAAAACTAAGATGGTAATTTGCTATTGCACAAACATCTAGGTAAACGAGGGGAAATTGTTGTCTACAATTTGTTTACTTCTCGGCCATGATGTGTTAGCACGTCCCCACCATTATATTCATTGATAACTGGAGCTTTTGTTAGAGAAGCTTTTAATAATAGTAATATTCAGCAACAGATTTTTTGTTTCATTTGCTACAACTAAAATCAGCATTCATATTATAGTACAAAACTACAAACAAAGGAATGCCTCTTCAATTTACTCCGAAATGATCTCTTCTAATCTCTCAAACATTCCTGACTCCCTCGTTGATCCCAAAAGAAGGATGAGAAACAATTTAAAACCATAATTTACGCCATGCCATGTGAAAATTTGCTTCCTTCCTAAAGCACATTCGGCCAACTCCTGAATTTAAGTGGGGCGAAAGGGGACTGTCATCTGCAATCTGCACCAACTGCTTCAACAACGGTTTTGAAGCCATCTCTTTCTAAGCATTCGGTCAATTCAGCCTAAAGAAAGAAGAGATGAGACTAAGCACATTTTGACATCAGAAGAAATTAAGGTTCATGTGAGCATCAGAAAATACCTTTATCTGGGGAATGAGAGCAGGCCCCCCATAGGCAAACGCTGTATAAAGCTGAACAAGAGTTGCTCCAGCTCGTATTTTTCGATAAGCATCCTCGCCGCTAAATCAATGGTGTAAACAGATAAAGATTAGTATATGAAAACTAAAGTACCACTAACCCTGAATAGAGATGTCACTGAAAAAAAAAATACTAATAAAGGAATGTTCTCATCTTACCTACTAATACCCCCACACCCTACTAAAGGAATCTTCCCCTGATTGATAACAGATAACAAGTCAAAAAGTTTTGAGCTCTGATTCATATATTCAAAATGAACCAAAAAGTGCAAAATCTCAAGTTCTATGTACACTCTACCTCAGTGTAAACATCATGAATAACAAGTTATATGAAAAGCCAACATACCCTTGTCAACAGGTACATATCCTTTAAGAGTCTGGTAGAGGTATCAAATAGTGGTTTCCCACTCAAGCCACCAGCTTCAGAAGCCACTGGGTTTCTACTAACAGACTCTGGTCTTGAAACAGTTGTGTTTGATATAATCTAGAAACAAATTAAACAAATTTTTAACTCACAATAAACAAAATTTCAAGAATAAACCCCACATACTGAAATTATAAACTCATCAGTAACATATAGAATACCCTATAGTCATCATTTCACAGCATGGGATAACGTAGCCAAGTTTTCCATCTTTCTCATAAGTTGAGTAATTGGCCATTCTTCTTAACATATGCCAAAGAAAAACTTTTTCCTTTTTCCCCCATTTCTCAGAAATCTCAAGGGGTGATCAAAGACAACGAATTCTTGAGATGTTAATCATAAAGTATCTATTATGCAGAGAAACTTTGATTTTAATAAACCACGCGTCAACAGCAACATCTAAGCAGTAAAGAAGTCTTTTATAATTTTATTACTTCACAGAGTTGGCAGCCTAACAGCGCAAAAAGCAAGTAATATTCACATTTTGATAGGCATGATAGAGCATATATGCCAAACAAGGATAGTCATTAAGTTTCTGTTTAAAAGGAAACATACCAATCCGTCCAAGCGAAGGGCAAGGGCCACCTATATCCATACAGAAGAAAACCATGAGAGCACCATCTTAAGGGGAAAAGAAGTAATCAATTTCAAGCATATATATACATACTGCAGCAATATCTTCGAGATCTTCTTTAGACAAATCTGGAGCAATTTTCACGAGCAATGGAGGAGGGCCCTCTTCACCCCATTGCATTTCATCACGAGCAGCTTGCACCTTCATAACAGAAAGTGTTACATTTTGCACTAGTTTTGTGAACAATGATATTGAACAAAAGGAGAACCATTCTTTGAGCTCCATACCTTCTTCACAAGGTCCTTTAACTGCTTTCTTCCTTGAAGCATACGTAACCCGGGGGTGTTGGGTGATGAAACATTAATCACCTACAAAGGGACAAGCAGATAAACAGTCAAATTAACACCACAAGATTAAACTCGAGAGGTATGGAAACACCAAAGTGCTGTTTCTGGATCATTACCAAAAACTTGAATTGCATTCTTTTGGACATAATGAAAATCTGTAAATTTCTGACTACTTCAACAGCTTTTACCAAATTACTTCACAACTGTTGAAGGGTCACTTTTTTTGTTTTCTTTGTTTTCCCTAGACTTGATTTTATGGCAGAACATCCATGTTTTGACTTAGTAACCAAAAAACATGTTCAAACTATTGGGAATAAACTTGTCTTTAGTTGCAAAGCAGCACAGTATCCCTAACCAGATAAATTACTATGCAAGATGAATCAGTAGAGAAGAACCTACCAAGTAATCGGCATACTGGGACAAGGAATGAATCCCTTGTACATAATCTGAAGCAGCATCTTCGCTTGTCTTATTTTTTCCAAGATTCACACCCAGTATGCCAGGGCCAGATTTTCCTCCAGTTTTGGCCTCATCAGCTGACGAAGATGAAGTATTTGAAGTTTCATCCAACATCCTCTTACCATGCTGGATTCCCAACCGCTTTGCAACGGCAATAATTCCTTCACTATTAAAGCCGCATCGATTGATGATAGCTCTGCATACAAAATCAAGTAGATTGATAGCACATAAGTCAGAAAAAAAAGTCATTAGATGTCAAATTTTCAGAATCCAAAGAACATTCGCCAGCTTCCAAAAGTGAAGAGGAAATTTTGTGTAACACATGCCATATCAGAACAACAGAATAAGATTAAAAAAAAAAAGAAGAAGAAGAAGAAACTAATGCTCTTACCCTTCGTCACGCAATCTAAAGATACGAGGCTTTGGATTACCCTCCTGTGGAACAGGGGTTACAGAGCCAATCTCTACAAAGCCAAATCCTAAACCAAGTAAGCCATCAACAGCCTCGGCATTCTTATCAAAGCCAGCAGCTAGACCTATAGGGTTTGAGAACTTCCTTCCCCAAACTTCTAGGCCTAAATTAGGTGGATCTGGTCTCTTCTCCCTAGGAACCCAACCACGTGCTGCGGCTGAGACTCCCAGTCTATGAGCAACCTCTGGATCCAGAAGAGCAAAGAACGGATTCACAAGTTTGGTAGCTGAGAATAGCCATCCACTTCAAAATTTTGATATCCAAAAATTAGCAACATGTATAAGTGTATAACTAAACTTAAATTTCAATATTTTATAACAGTTAGGCCATTGAACAAACTGATAAATCAGGCTTATATATTTTGTGCAAAATCAACATAAATAAGTGCACACAGGCAAAACAACAGAAACCTCAAAACATAATGAAAATCCAGATTTTTCCATCTGATAAGTATCATTACATTATCTTTTAAAAACATCAATTTAGGTGTCTTGTTAAACCCTTAGAGGCTGCACACCACACTCTCACTGATAATAACATGCATTACAGGCTATTCTCTCTTAGCATCCGAGACATCTCAAAATCTAATTACGATTCCACAATCAAGCATATTACTCCCAATGTTTCTAGGTGGCAATGGAAGTTTTAACATTATTCACCAATCACCAACAAACCCACACCACTCGGTTCTCAAGTCATCAAAGGTTTTCCTTAATCAACATGGGTTATGCTCATACTTTGTAGTGAAATACATATAACTTTTAAAGTACAGTAATTGCAAACAAAAGCAGAGAAGTTGTAGTCAAAGACATAAAAGAGGTACCAGAAAGTTGCTTCATCTACAGTGCTTGCATAAGCTCCTCCAGCAATAACCAACCCCAAGGTGGCTGCAGTAAACAGCCCCTAAACAGTTCAAAACAACCACAACCCACTTCAGAAACCAAACAACACACTTGACTCTTCCACCACCAAACAGCTTTAAAAAAAAAAAATATGAAAAGGCACCACTTTGCACCACTTTGGCGAAATGGGTTTGCATGAAACTGGAACTAACAACATTCCAATCCCCCAACTCTTCTTCCTGTGATCACAAAGACGCAGCCTTTACATAAAACACAAAGAGGGGCAATGAGAGAAAACATACCCTCTTGGAAAAATGAGGGATCTTTGGAATCTTTGGAGGGTTTTGTGCAGCAGAGGAGCAATGCCTGGCAGCTCCAATTGGAGCTGTGCATGCTGTTCTTCTCAGCACAAAGTCTCTCAGTAATTTTCTTGAAGCCCTTGCCGCCATGACTTGAAATACAGAGAGAGAAATCAGAAAGGTTGGTTTGGATGATTCGAATTCAGAGAGAGAGAGAGATGATTATTTTGGAAGAGACAGAAGAACGGAGGGAGGTTCACGGCTGCTGGTGACGGCGGTTTATTGAAGGAGCGGTAAATAGCATAAAGATGGGTTTTGGGGTATGGGCAACCGGGTTTTTAGATTTTTTTTTTTTTTTGTTCTTTTTCCTTTTTATATACATGAAAACAAAATTATTTATATACCTTGAAAATTAAGATTGAAAGAGAAGAATCTCAAAAAGGCAGAAAGTTTTCAATGAGAAAACATGAAATTGTAGACGTGGAATCTTCCTATACATGTGTATTATGCTCGTAATATGACTTACATTAAGTTTTTTTTTTAAACAAGTTAATATTGTGAAAATTCATCTTCAAAACAAGTCTAAAATTTCACCATTTCGGTCCAATAGTTCAAGAAAGAACGGTTTAATTTCATCAATATTATACAAGGATAATTCTTGAAGAAAATAAGTTAAGTTATAAACTAGATATCGTTCGATGACCTAAGTATATTGAGACAAAAATAATAGAGAGTTATATAGCAAATCACTAAATGTCTTTTTATTTGACTGTTCTTTTATGGTAACAAAATTTGTAAAAAAAAGTACAAAATTAACAATATTGTTAGTATCACATGTTGAAGTAGGTCTCCAAATTTGAATAATGTACTAGAGATTTACTCTATACAAGTCTAGAGCATATATACATGTTCATCCATTAATCATATATATGATTATCTAAATAATCACGACTATTTACTCAAGTATGCATTAAATTTGACATTGTCAATACTTGATTTGTAAGAGAAACAAGTCAAGCTCACTCATGATCTTCCGTTGTTAGATGATTCCCAAATCCTACTACAATACTCAACTTAGCTCAACTGGTTTGTACATAAAGTCATAAGTTACTTTCTCTGTATGAAGTAGTGGTACAAGAAGTCGCTCTTGCGACGGTGCGATCAGTACATAAGCTTGCCTGGGCCGGGTGTGAGGCGGCTCAGCCACCTCAAACGTCTGTACTCTGTAGTACACTTCTGATAATTTGTTGCGAGTGCAAGTCATATTGATCGATCGAGATTACTTATACATTCCAATATGTACGTCATATGCTTATTATTGGCACCTCCACACCCAAACACGATACAGATCAATTACTAGAAAGGAAGGCAGGCATCATATCCATGACCAGGCAAAGAAATCCGAATATTTTTTTTGTTGTTACACGGGGGCATTAAAGCCCAAAAAGAGAGGAAAAGAAACTACTATACTAATCGGTCGAGGCTGTCACAACCATCCTAGGCCTCATTATGCCATCAATATCATCCATCAAAACTTGATTCACAGAGGGAGGGTTTGTGTCTAGTCTGCAAACTCCTAAATCGTTGTCCAAGCTATGCTTCTCTAAGATGTCTGCCACCATATATTTCTTTCTCTATGAATGTGCTTGATGGAACAAGACTCAAAGTGATTCATCAAGGATCTGCAGTTCAATATCAGAGTCTCTAAAGGGTGTAAATCAATATCATTACTCTGAATAAGATTTATGAGAATCAGATTCCACATCCAGATGCTTAATTTGCATATCAACCATTCGAAGACCAGTCACTAGACCCCAAAGCTTCAGCTCGCAAGACTTCACCATAACCAATATGCTGCATAAAACCCTTGCATCAAACACCCTCATTATTTCTAGTAACTCCACACTACTAGAATTATGCTTATAGGACACCCTCCAATAAGCGTGCTCATTATTCACAAAGGCCACCAAAATCTTCATTAGCCACTATGCAGCCACCAATAACATGACAGTGGTGATTGCTGGGGTTTCCTTTGCAGCATAGAGCACCAAAATACAAACAGTGCCCAAGTTTTCAACATAGACAAAATGTTGTCATGTCATTTGATATGACAGCTGCCAACTTTAGCTATACACCAATTACTAACCAACCATTAGAATGGCGTCTTCAAATACCACATTATTAAAAAAAAAAATTTAATAAAAACCATTAAATAGCTAAATACAAGAAGATCTACAAATGTATTCATATACATCATCGCATTCAATCAAAATCTACCGTTTGTTACAAATGTAACTACAACTTATTGCTTTACCTAATAAAGAAATCTATTGCAACTTACAAGCCTATACTTGCATTTCTTTCACTAGTATCAACTCAATAAAGAAAAACTGCATGATATTTTTGTGTCAAGGTCTACAACAGATTACTTTGTGCAACTTCTCAACTTCTTCACAATTTCATTAGATAGTCATTAAGCTTCGGTTGGTCCCTTGCCAATTCAACGACTTCATATTCTAAGTACATATCAATGAACAAACACATAACTTGCACTAACCTAGTTATTAAAAAAATTGACATTCATACCTTTTAATTTGAGATTGTGCATTCCATTTGTTTGGGTGAATGATCATTCCCAGTTCAGAGTCTGCTTCAAAACAGAATCCATTTCTGACAAGGCCACCTGGTCATTAACTGAAATGAACAAACCACAAAACATGTTATGACATTCCTACAACATTTTCTTCAAGCAAACTATTATGTACTCAGTTCAATTGTAATAGAAACCACACGATCAACTCTATCTATACAATTAAGTAAAGATGACGTACGATATATTCAACGTATTGTTATCAGCTAAGACATATCACTTATAGCTTGTACACTTGCAATAGAAGGAGAAGTCTGCACAAGAAGAGTCCTGGAGCTAACAATAACACAAAAAGGAGAATATAATGCAAAGACTTTTGTAATTCAAATATAAATATAGTGTGTGTGTGTGTGTGTATAACAATAACACAAAAAGGAGTGCCGGCCATGCCAATCCTTATATCTGCAACTATGTTAATCAATCCTAAAATGTGCTTCTCCACAATTTCAAGATAACACAATGACAATTAAATTGTTTCCTCCCTTTCATAACAATGGAAATTTAAACCAATAGATCAATGATAAAATCTAGGTAAAAATATCTACATAAAGTCCATAGCTACAAAATCCGTAAAACTGCAGGGTTTAGAACATGATTGAAGGATCCATGCATCTTCCAAAAAATCAAAAGCATAACTCCTTGGCTACATATCAGAGCTTTCAAGTGAATTGAGTCTTACCTGGGATATAAATGTACCCAGGAAGCAATACTCAACTGGCCTTAAAATAATTTGGCTTAACAAAAGAGTATGATTTCATCTTCAGAGCAAGATACTACACTAGTTGACAGTAAACATTAGAACAATTTGTTCAAGTACCAATAATTTGTACATAATTGATAATGACCTTGTCTCTGATTTTGTTGCCATCAGGGTCAATCACGTTGAACACTGAAAATATAAATTTAAAACAATTCTTAGCAAAAAGGGAAGATAGTGAGAGGGGAGATGAGGAATATCTTAGAAACAAATACATACACAAACTAACATGTTTACTTTCATAATCAAAGACCGATAAGACTGAATTAAACAACTAATGATTGTTCAATTGCACAAATAGGAACATGCAAAATTCCAGATTCAAAAAAACTAATTCAAAACTTAAAAAGCGAAACTGAAGCCAAATCAAAACAAGAAAAAAGTCAAATCCCAGAAAAGGAGAATAATTGACAAAAATCCCAAAAGATCTACCTAGGTTGGTTCGTCCACCTCACGAACTTAGCATACTACTCATCATCCATTTCTTTCTTTTTCTTTTTCCAAATCTATTTGAAATCTCCAATCTGAAGAACAATGTAAAGCTTCAATTTGATTAAGATATAATTGAGGGCAGGCAGAGGTCGAAAGTAGGTTTAGGGTTTCAAAGTTACCCAAAACTCTGTGTGATTGTGTTGGAGAACACTACCTGAGGCCGAGGCAAACACCGACTGTAAGCGCTGCCATGGTAGTAAGAAGATCCGGCGATGAGAATGAGATAAAGGAGATGAAGGGGGTGGTCACAGTATGTTATACTTCTCAAAGTCTGAAATCGATGATGAACAAGTCAGAAAGAAAGAAGTAGGCCTGGGCACGGGCCGGGACCGCATGTCAATTTGCTAGGCCCGGGACCAAGCCCTTTTTTTCGGGCCTGGCTCAAATGGTGTTTTTCAGTTATAGGGACCATGAAGGACCGAACCAAATAGGCCCGGGTCGGTCCTACCGGGTTTTCGGGCCCAAAAGTCTAATTTTGCTTACCTTCATTTTTCAGATTTTCTCCATAGTTTCATCATGTTTCTGATTTTCTGGGTTTAGAAGAAGAATATAAAATCATACAAATCACAAACTAAGCAATAACATCCAAATTTCATAGCTTCTTCAAAGTTGCAAAGTACAAACAAATGAAATTTCAACGTTTAAAACTTTAAATACAACCAACTCGTCCCCAGTAACTGCAGCTGCTTCGGGCATTATCAATCGAATCCTTGTATCCAGAAACACAAAATTGGAATCAAACCAAGATACTGAAAGCAATATTATGGTAAACTCATGACTGAACCTTTTCATGGTTCCAAGCCATGACTGAAAACTCAGTCTATATTACAAAAAATTTCATACATTGTGTTCACGGAAACCATGGCAATTTTATTTAAAATCTGCAAAATACAATTACCATTTATGGAATAACATAACCAATATTTGCCAACCCAAATTTTCCATGTAGCAGAATACAAAGAAATTAACTATGGGAAAACTTACATACACCACTAACTGAATGGATACCTTGCTCAATGAGTTATGACCTCCACTCCAATCTCATCTAAACCTTTAACATCAACCTTTAATAGCAGAGGTTGCCAACTACTAGAGAAGTTGTCGACTGAGTTAGTAATCGAATAAGGCCAGAAGGTATTGAAGGCTAGGGATTGATGGGCTTCTGGAAATCGGGAAAGCTAGGTACTTGTTTGAATTCGAAATTGGGTAAGCTATGAATGGATTGAGGGCTTGGGATTGCTGGGTTTCTGGAAATCAGAAAAGCTATGAATCAGGTAAGCTATGAATCGATTGAGGGCTAAGGAATAGAGTTAGTAATCGATTGAGGCCAGGAATCGAAGAACTTGAAGGCTGTAGATGCTACGGATTACTGGGTTTCTGGAAATCGGGAAATCGGTATTCGAAATCGCGAATGCTAGGACTTTGTGTTTGAGGGCTAAGGGAAAATCTAGGGATTGATTGCTGGGTTCGAGCTGCTAGGATGCTGGATTTCTGAAACGAAGGCTGTAGGTCGGGGTTGAGTTTGGGAAATGGTCGGGGTTGCAGAAGAATTGAAGAAGGCTGATTGAAGTCAAGGGTCTTAGTCAATATAGGGTAATGCAGGGCTATATTTCTTCGGGCCTTTCTTCAAGCTTTGGGGATTTTGAATATAAGGGCCAGGTACCAGCCCGTTTAAATGCAAATGGTTCGGGCTTTAATTTTTTCTATATTTTTTTTCCTCAAAGCCTGGCCCAGACCTGACGGTCCGAATAGATTCGGTCAGGGTTTTCAGGCTTTCGGGCTAAAATGCCCAAGCCTAGAAAGAAGCGTAGTGTCAAATGAGATCAAGGCCACGTCGTGTCGTGTGGAAAGAGGCTTAGGCCATGACTTTAACCCACGTCTTTTGACATAGAGGTAGGTTGCGTCAATATTGGCATAAAAGGCTGGGCCCTTTCAATTACCTCTTGTGTTGTTCTATTGATTTCAAGTACTGGGCCACCGATATTCAGTGCCTTGGAAACGCAAAGGCTCTAAAGAAGCCCAACAGTGCCAAAGTGAACTAGTTTAGAAACCAACTCATATCAGAGGCCCCTATCGGTGTCCTGTAGCCAAATTTGTGGCCACCCTAATCATTCCTAGAACCATCCACATTAAGTTTAAAGTGGTCTCCGTCAGGTTTCTTCCAACCGATCATTTCCGAATCTATGCCATTATATTAATATCCTGCATTAGGTGATATATATATAAAGTTCCGAATCACTTTTGCTCACAGTGGCCGGCCAAGGAACACAGAACCTTTTTCTTTATGGTTAGTGATCATGGATGGAATTATAATGAAGCTCAAACTCGACTAATTAATTGATTCTCCATAAAATAAAAATGGCATTGCTATCTGCAGCTAGTATACACGTCTCACAGGGCACGAATCTGCTGAAGTTACTTGACATGCAGCTAGCCAATTGATGTTAAAAACTCGGACTAATATCGTAGTATACATAAAATTACTTGAGCATAAGTTGAAAATTAGGGCCCATATTTTCCATAAAAACACCCATTTTCATTTTTCCCAAGATCTTCTACATGCATTAATGTTGTTATAAACTCATGTAAGTCAGTCTTATATATCTTCTTCTGAGCTGTAAGAAATATTTTAAGTAAAAAAAAAACTCAAAAATTCACAAAAAAGATTGGAACATAGAAATGATTTTCAGTGTTGATCGAGGTGTCTTCTAGAAGTCTTGGATCAACTTCGAGAACCTTATGCAGCGAAATTAGAGAAATGAGTTTTCGTATGATCATGGCATCCGATCGACTAGTGTATCTGTTCAGTTACCAGCTTCAATCTCTCCAAGATTCATTGGATACAGCGTACAGGTGCCAATTCAGGAAAATATTATAGTTAGGGTTTGGTTCACGTTTCTACGAAATAACTAGTGAGCACTGAGCACGATGCTAGTATTTCTCGCGTTGCTTCATAGTCATTAGTTGAAGAGTCATAGCGCGAGGTTTTAGGCATGAGAGTGGTAGCATACCTCAACCACAGTTTCTAAAGAAGGGATCACATATAAGGTCGGCCGTGAACTCGTGATGACACGGTTTGCAAATTAAGAAGGTTTCCACGGGTTCATAAACCTTCGCTTCAGGGCGGTACCGGTTTAAGAAGCTCATGAAATTTTCAGACTTTTTGTACTATCGGTCAAGAAGCCTTAGTTGATATTGTTGCTGGAGCACTTTCACATATCCTTTCTCCAGAGCACTTCTATAGTCCTAAAATAGAAGATGAACCTGAAGAAGCTCCTTAAGTCTATTCTCATCCATTGGTGGCTGAAACAACGGCCAGTTCATTTTGGCGTCAAAACTATACTTGCATAACCACTTTAATTATCATGAATTTTTCTGAAAATCTAAATGATTAGTCATATCTTTCTTTTTATTCTCATACCTAAAAGACGGAGCTACAAGCTTCATAATTCGGCAGAACATCTAGATTAGTTAGGGATGCGCGCTCAACAAATTGGTACTAACAAGTAACAAGGCACATACCGGTGCAAATCTCTTGATAATGAGCTTATTATCATTTCTTCAGAAGAATATAATCCGAAGTGTGTAAACGACACATAAATCACATGGAGCTTAAATCTGCAACAAAGTGATTCTAGAATCTATGACGATCTATGCATTAGAAGAGAGAACAGAATCCCAAATGTCATTACTATTGGAGCAAATGAACTTCCAAATTTCATCTTGAATGGTTGGAGCATTTCCAGATTTTAGGTGTGGATTCTTTACACTTTTTTCAACACTTGATGTAAATCAATATATATAAACTTGATTTACTGTACAGAGTTTAAAATCGCGGTCATCTGCTAGTACCAAATGCATGCATAAATTAAACCATCAATTATCGGAACCAGACCAACTAATATATGTAAAAAGGAGTACTACTCAACTAGTACTATAGCTCACAAGCCACATAGAAGCTAGGCCGGTGTATGAACACTGAAAAGAAAAAATTCCATGAATAGGGAAATTATATGAACGCACTTATTGAGTACAACTCGAACTTAGAGGGAAGATTTCTATTTCATAATGTAAGAAATGATCGACTGATAACAACTTATTCGATGTCGCCATCCGGGGTGAGTCCAAGCTCCTTGAGCACCTCAGGGCACTCAGGAGCAGCTTCCTTCTTCATGAAGCCAAGAGGGTTCGGAATGCGCACCGGTCCGGCAATTCCATTGTGTTTTGTGAGACTAATCCTCGCGCTGGTCTGTTGGTGTAAGTCGTGGTTAATCTCGTTGCAGTCCTCTTTGGGGCTGCTCACCAGGACGACCTCGCAATCCTCCTCCTCGTGGTCACTATCCACTTCAATTGAGTACCTTCCTTGCTCGTTGGTCTCGGCCTCCTTGCTGTATGTTATGCTACCACTTTCGCGGTCCTTGCATTCCAACTTCACCTTTGCACCTGCCATCGAGAATGGTTGCTTGCATTGTAAGAAACTGAAGATATATTTGCTCGATTAATTTAAGCTTAATGTATACCAACCTTGTATAAGCTCACTGATTCTGGTGATGAACTGGATGCGGCAGCTGTCGCAAAAGACTACACCTTCAACCTGGAGTGTTGTCTTGTCTTCGCTGTAAGCATTGTCGATGAAGGACAAGAAGCAAAGGGCTGAAGCAAGGATGATAATACTAGACTTGGCCATTGTTAAATAATTACTGCTGGTTTAAAATTGCTTGGAGATCAAATCAATCAGAGGATCGAGGACTATATATTAGAGAAAGAAGGGTTCCTTTTTATAAGGGAGAAGACTACGTAGATTGTGGAAGATTTGTTTTGGATACCTTCTTGTTATGTTCAAGATCTCACTATATCTATTGTAATTTTCTTACTTGTTTATATGTGGCTGAGACAATTATTTTGACTCGCTCTTTTGCTCCTTAAGTCACGATCTGCCTTAGAAAGTGTTAATGAGTAGAAACTACTCATTTATTTCTAAGTCACGATCTACCTTAGAAAGTGATGAAACTGATACTCCCTTCATTGAGGTTGACGCTTCTAATAACCCTTTGTTTGTTTTTTTTCAATTTTCGTGTTCAAGTTTTATTAAGTACCCTCACCAATATACTTTAGTGTATTGTATTTTGTACTCGTAGAAACTATTATAGTATTATTACGTGAAGGAATGACCTCAAATCATTAGGAGACCAGTGCTGGTGGAAAACATCGAAGGAATGAAAAGATCCAGTATTATATACATGATAGAAGTTTCTATTGCATTGGCACTTCATAATTCATATACACATTCTCGAAAGTCATAGAATAGATATGATTATCAGTAAACCGATTTTTATGTTATAGTAAGCCATAACAAAGGCATTCCCATGCTTTTTACACTACATACTAGTTAAGATCATATGAATAGAACAAATGTAGAGTGATAATAACAAGTTATAATGTGGGTCCAAAATTCAGTTTTATTATTTCTCTACATGTTTTCTGAGCTTATTATTATTTTGAAAAGCATGATTTATGTTATTTTATTTTATTTTTTATATATATTTGCAAAGATGAAGAGGTGAGAGAGAGAGAGAGAGAGAGAGAGAGAGATATATATATATATATATTATATATACAGATCCTATCCAGAGCGGAGCTCCGCTTTGAAAATTAACGTGTGAAGTTCGAGTTTTCGGTAACTTTTCGATCGCATATCCACATCTCGACTGTTCAGTTTTTAGGTACTAGTGTATAGATCGTCTCTGAAAATTTTCAGCCAAAATGATGATCGTTAAGGCATTGATAAGTGCCTTAAAGCTAGTACGGTTCAGGTTGACAGATTCAGTCCGTCCATTGGTTTAAACGAGTTAGATGCCTTAATGATCATCAATTTGGCTGAAAATTTGCAAAGATGATCTATACAGTAGTACCTAAAAACTGAATGGTTGAGATGTGGATATGCGACTGAAAAGTGACTGAAAACTCGAACTTCACACGTTAATTTCAAAGCGGAGCTCCGCTCTGGATTGGATCTGTATATATATATATATATTTTTTTTTTATATATTTTTTATATAAATTTTTTTATTTTAATTTTTTTTTGTTATTTTATATATATATATATATATATATTTTACCTAAACTCTAAACATTTATTTAGGATGTATGTATTTGTATAATGTCTTTGATAATGGCTAAAGTACTCTATAGTATTGGTAGATGTGGTGCATATAGGTACGTATATTCAATTTTTTTTTCTCCATGATTGTAGTACTCTCAAGATGATTAAGTTCGTAGTACTGGAAAATTGAAACAATGCTAGGGTTTGAGAGAACGCCGCCCATGTGTATGCGTTTCTGCAACTTCCTCCATCTCAAATGGAGCAAATTTTCGGCACTTCCCCTAGTGTCGCAGCCTTCGAGTATGGTCCAAGCCGTCTCTTCATTTTTTCTGTTACTCTCCAAGACGTCGAGGTCCTTGACCCGTGTTGAAGCGATTTCGTTCATTCCTCCTCAGATTGGTTCGATCTGGGTCTGGAGGTCGCCTTCTGTTCGTCGTCCACTTGGATTGGGGACTGTTGGTGACTGGAAAATCTGGGATCCAGGGCGCAGTCGGTGTTCGATTCGTCCTTCCGGGGCGCTGAAGAGGTGTTGGGAGCAGTGCAGTGATCGGGTCCTAGGCGGCATCTATACTGCTGCCAATGGCATGGGTGGCTGCGGGTTTTTTCTGGTTGATGGGGCCGATAGGTTCCTTCCCCAATGAGTGGCGGTGGAGCGGCGGTCGAAATCACGATCAGAGACCAGTGGATTCGGCGATTGCTATGTCACAGATCTGACCAGTGGGGGTTGGGTGTGCTGTAGCCCATCTTCGGTCCTCCGCAGACACCACCACAAGACTGATGAGGCAGGTGGCGACGTCTTGAGTCGTGTGAACAAATCTGGGACTGGGTTCCTCCGGCGAGGACTGGCGGCTCAGCAATTGGGGGCGAGGACAAAGCAGATCTAGGTGCCCAAAGAGATTTTGGGTGTCCAACCATGGAACTGGGCCCTTTGCTCACAATGGGCCTTTGCTAGGGTTGGCTGGGCCTGTGTTCTGTTGAATTGCTCAAGTAGGACTTTGGGCTAGGCCTTCCTTCTTGGGGGTTTGCTTCTGGTAAATGACCACGAAGCTGTGAGGGTTCGCATTTGGGATTCGGGAGACTTTTCTTGGGCCCGAAATTTCTCTACATGCTGGAATTGCTTTTTTGGTCACATAGGTAGAAGATTGCTCTCTATTCAGCGTATTTTATTACGTGGAGTAGGCAAGGTCGGTCACACTACCGACGGTTACCTTGATAGAAGGTTACCCTCTATTCGACGTATTTATATGCGTTGAAGTATGGTCGGCCATACTATTGGAACCGTTTTACATAGCCCGCGTCATCAAATGCTTAATTGCATCACTTCGTATCTTTGTTAGGTTTTATTTCCGATGCTTTATTGCATCTAGTATTTCCCTTATTAGTTTATATTTTGATGTAGTTTCTACATTTTTAAGTTGTAATTTTTCTTATGTTTCTTATTAATAAAATGGTTGACTATTATTCTAAAAAAAAAAAAAAGTTATTTTATTTTTTTGGACTAAATACTGTTTAGTCCTTGAGCTTTTAACCATAAAACACTTCAGTCCCTGACCTTTTAATTTCACACGTTTAGTCCCTGTACTTCAAAATTTCAGACCAATAGGTCATTGTCGTCTAAAAGTCGCGGCAAAATGTCTATTATGCCCTCAGTTTTTTTTTTAAAATAAATTTATTCCTTGCTTTTTTTATTATTATTATTTTTTTTCAAATAGAAAGAAAGAAAGGAAAAAAAACAGAAAAAAATAAATAGAAAGAAAGAAAGGGAAAAAAATTCCTTTTCCAAAAAAAAAAAAATTTAATTAATTAAAAAAAATTGAGGGCATAATAGACATTTCGCCGCTACTTTTAGACTACAAGGACCTATTGGTCTGAAATTTTGAAGTACAGGGACTAAACGTGTGAAATTAGAAGGTTAAAAGGTCAGGGACTGAAGTGTTTTATGGTTAAAAGTTCAAGGACTAAACAGTATTTAGTCCTATTTTTTTTATGAAAGGGGTAAAGATTAAATATAATGAATCACTCTTTAGCAGTGATAAATAAAGTCATCACCTAAATGATTTCACATATTCTCTAGAATTGGAGGAAATGGGAAAGTGAATTTAGGCCATTTTCAAACCGTGACATTTTACGCCAAAAAATAACCTTATGGTTTTAGGCCGAAAAGCCTAAATCCATATCCTCAGATGCCCTCGACAGCACCAAACCATTTTACATTAGAGTGATAAGCACATTTATTCCAAAAGAAAGAAAGAAAAGAGTGATAAACACATAGAACATCCATCTTTCAACGATTATAGCCACAAAAGGGAAACATCGTCACCAACGGAACCATAGTGCATAACGATTAGGTGTGCGCTGAAACTTAAAGGTGAAATCAAAACACTCAGCCACCGCTCAAACATCACCAAGGCCATCCACTCCGAACTCCAAACACAATTATAGCCCACGCACCAACACCATGCACGAGCACCACAACACCACAAATTGCCTCACCATCTAGTCTCCCACATAGGAAGACCCACCTCCACCACCCAAATGGTCAAATCTAGGTCTAAACCCAAAATGGTCATAAATAAGACCATCTTCCCCAACCAGCAATGCCATCACCAACACAAAAATTGAGATTTCGTAGACGACGACTTTCACAACTATCAAAATTATTCATTCATAAACCTTGCCAATAGGGAGGCTATATCGACCACCATATATTAAGCTTATCTTCATAATCTTTTAGCAGAAAACGTAAATAGTATTGGAAAGCTTTATTTACGCAACCAAATAAAAAGCTAGCAATTACATCGAAAACATACATGTTTCAACTCTGATGATATAATTACCATATAAGTTATGCACATCAAGGTCTTCCATATTTAGTTTGTGAGCTTGAAATTAATGGTTTAGAATGACCACCATCAAAACCCCTGATACACTAAATCAGTAAATCCTCAACCCTGATTCACTAGTGTGTCACTTTAAAATCAGATATTTATCTATGATTGTGAAAATATGGATTTTTTGGAATTTTGTAGGTCTCTTGTTTGTATGAAAGGCCCATGACTCCCTAAGTTATTCATGGGTCCATTTTATGTTAGCTCATTCCCGGGGGATTGAATATTCTGTAAAGCCCACTAGTGTTGATATGCATCCTACTCTATATATAAAAAGTTATTGGCAGTCACACCTCAGTGCGATGGATATCTATGATATCATTATGGTTTTGTTTTTCTTGGTCGCTTTTGTGGTAAAGTTTTTGTACACTACCTTTTCTAAGTTGTTTTAGTTAATTTCCTCCAATATTTAACTTGTGTCCTTTCATTTCTAGTAGTATTGAAAACTTGTTGCAGTGAACAAATGATCTCATTCTCTATATACTAAACTAGGGCAGGGCGTTTAAGCCCGAAAACCCGCAAATCCGAACCGGCCGGTCAAAGCCCTATCTGTACTGGCCAGGCCCTTTTTTTTTTTGTTGAAACGGTTCGGGCCTGGGCCTTGACTTTCAAACAAACGGTTCGGGCCGAGCCTTGTGTTTCAAAGTGGAAAAAGCCCGTCAGGCCCGTCAAAGAGATAAAAGGACAGATGTCCATATATTATTGGTCCTAATATAGAGAGTAAAATCCTTATCATAGGATCAAACACATAAGATTTTACTCTTCACCCAAATACCTAAACCTAATCTTCAGCTTCATTTCTAATCTCTACTCGATCTGATAAGAGATAAAAGGACAGATGTCCATATATTATTGGTCCTAATATAGAGAGTAAAATCCTTATCATAAGATCAAACACATAAGATTTTACTCTTCACCCAAATACCTAAACCTAATCTTCAGCTTCATTTCTAATCTCTACTCGATCTGAACACACAAGAGGCCCCCTCCTTCTTTCTCATTTTCACCTTTTCCTCCGCCATACTTGTGCTATTCATATGCAAAACCAAACGCCCTTAAACTCTATCATGCCAAATCAGCTCTCGTCAGAATGTATCGAGGACCAGTTGGGGATTGAGAACTTCGGCATCGAGCTCATGACCATAGGAGATCAGCTATGGTAGTAGGATGAGCAAACAAGGGCTGTTCAACAGGGATCGTAGGCGAGATAGAAAGTGAACCTGTGACACCAAGATGTTGTGACTGTGAGACGCCCAGAAGCCTTGACGGTAAGGACTGCTCTATCTTTCTTCACTTCACCTGCACGGCTGCACAGCTCCTCGGCTCCTCCTTTCTCCCTCACAGATCTTTCTGCCATTTCCGCCAACGCCAAGACCTCTCCCTCTCTCTCTCTCTCCACTTCACCTGCAACCTAATCAGTCTCAGCCTTCAATTCATCAATCATTCCCAAACTCGATCTGAACCTTCAGTTAGCATACTCGATCTGAACCTTCAGTCTCAGCCTTCAGTTAGCATATTGTTTCATAAATTTGTGGGTTTCTGTTTCAGAGCTTAGTATTTGTGGGTTTCTATTTCAGAAATTCTTTTAGAGCTTAATATGTGTGGGTTTCTGTTTCAAAAATTCTTTCCAGGTTCCAATGGATGAATTACCACTATGGGTGTATATGTGCGTGATTTGCTACTTGGGCAGGTTAGTTTCTTTCTTCAGTTTCTCTTTGTTGCAGAAATTCTCTTTGTTCAGTTTCTTTATCTTTCTCTTTCTTTTTGTTCATTTGTTGACTTGTTGTGATATTGTGCTAGAGTTAAGGTTCTGGTTTGATTTTGGGAAGCTTCAAATTGTTGGCCTTCGAATTGGTGGCTCTGGAGTTGTGATTGTCTGGTGTTATTCTTCGAAGTTCGAACTACATGTCGGTCTTCTTGTGGGATATAGCATGTGACCTCATTGCTATATGTTAATCACGTTATGTTCTGTAGTGGATGTGTCCTCATTGCTATGTTCATTTGATTTTTAGTGACTGCAAATATGCGTGTGAGTTGTGGTTTCTGGAAATGGATTTTAATGTAGCTTGTACTATGTGATTGTAGGCTTGTGGCATGGCTATTGTTCCAACGCCGACAGCTCCAGTTGAACCATACCCGACAATTGATGGATGGTAGCTGTTGAATTGCTGGATAGAGAATTGGAAAAAGGGCTGCTAAATTGTTGCATTTGAATTATGACTTTCTATTTCAATTGCATATTTGTATTTCAAACTTGGACTTCATATTTAAATTGGGACATTGTATTTCAAACTTTCAATTGCAGGTATTGTGATTGACTTGTATTTGAATTTGAATTTTATGTATTTTGGATATTTCAATTTGCAGCTTCAACTTTGGATCTTGCTATTGTGTTTTGATTCAAATCTGAACAAGTTGAAATGAAATGAATGAAATCTGGGTACATAGTAAAGTAGATATATATCCTACTAAGCAAAGGTGAAATAAAGGTTTTTGGGCTCGAAAGCCCGGCCTGAAATGAAACGGGCCAGTCCCTGTTTGTGTCAAAACCGGCCGGGTCCAAGCCCAGTGAAATTATAGTTGGACCCGGCCCGTGCCCAGCCCTATACTAAACGTGAGTTGCACTGTTGTAATGTTCATAAGAGCTACGGTGCCTTGTGGTCGGAAAAGACTGTTCTGCCCTCCTTTGAGATTTTTTGTTCTGCTGTGTATCGATGGATCTTCTTCTCTCTTCTAGAGCCCTCTACTCTAATCCCTCACACCCAAGTCAAAATCCACCTCAAAACCCAAAAATCACTACAAAAAAGAGCAACAGAGAGAGAGAGAGAGAGAGAGAGAGAGAGAGAGAGAGAGTGTGTTGAGCAGCAAGAACAGTGTTGACGGCCATAGCTTCCAAAACAGAGCCGACCCAGACGAGCACAAAGCCACAATCTTTGTTGCAGAACCAAGGTTAGCAATTGAATATGGTCACTTTCCTAAAGAAGTTTTGAGTATAAACTACTATTGGCACTCTGAATTACGGAAGAAGTCATTATATACACTCCAAATTTCTTTATTTATAAGTCACGATCTACCTTAGAAAGTGATCGTAGACAATAAGTTCAAATATACAGGAAAAGAAGTTTTGAGTATAAACTACTATTGGCACTCTGAATTACGGAAGAAGTCATTATATACACTCCAAATTTCTTTATTTAAATTTTTTTCTAGACTCACGAAATCAGTAAAGAAGATCAAAGATTGAGAAGAATTAGAGGAAAACTGTAAAGTTAAATGCTATGAACCACCAGAAATATAATCATGATATGATATATATTTCTGCAAGAACACGAGCACAAATATGTTCTCCTATTAGGTCTTGTAAATTTTCTTTGTATGAGTTTGAACATTTAAAAACTTGTAAGTTTTATTACAGAATTTTTATCAACAACGGAATCTCAATTTTTTTACACCTGCACTCCCATGACATCTGGATGTGTCAAACGACGCAAAACTCCATTTCTATTCAACATTTTCATATTCGTTTAATCTAACCATTGGACCACTAGAGCCATTATTTCATTTAAGGGATCAACAAGCACTTTCTAATCACAGTTACTGGTGTCCTAGTGCGAAAATAACCGGCATGAGTTTCTTATAATCTAATATTTCCTGTGAAGTGTCCTTGGGCAAACAAGGTAATTGGGTGGATTCTTGATGTTCTGTTAAATATTGGTATCATGCCTTGAGAAAAAAGAAAAAGAGAAAAAAGGGGGATAAAAGAAGGGGGGGCAGCCTAAATGAACAACACCACAGTGCCACACATTCAGCAGATAACCAACTCCAAGTCTCCAACTAAATGGAGTCTCACATCCTCAACAAATAAAAGGATGATATGTGGAAGAAAAACCTTTACATTAGGTCAACAACATGGAAAGAGAACTCAGGGTTGCAAATGCTACAGTGACAGGTCAAACTACAAATGCCAAATGATACTAGAATCAAGTTTGTAAAAATCAGAAATAAAAGCAGCCTACGAGTAGACCCTGCAAGTTTTCTTCATCCATAAAGTACACAAGTCCTACCCATGGTCCATGCCGATTGCCGAGTCACTGCCCAAAGAAAAAAGGAAATAAGGATGTCAAAAACCCTCTAAAAATGACAAAAATGATTGGTAGATATGGCTGTAAATGAAAGAACAAAATGGTGGCTAGATAGGCAATAAAGCTACCTCTGCATCTTCACCTCCAGTTTTTGCAGAGCTGTCCGCCTTCTGCCCTTCTTCAACTGCAGCAGAATAATAAATGAATGAATTATGCAGATATCAACTCGTTAAGAAAATTTGGAGACAGGGAGAGCAGGAGCGGGAGATAGAGTCAATGGCAAGGGTAATTTGGAACAAAGTTCGACACAACCTAAGATATAAGAACAAAAGCATGATCGAACTACACAGTTCCAGACGCATCTTGACAATAATATCAGACTATTTGCAGTGAACCCAAACAATATCTCAACCCCTTAATGCCACATGCATAATATGCATTAATCCCGTATACAGTGATTCCACCTCATATATGTTCCAGAATTCAGGATTACAAAGAAAATTCTTTAAATAAACCTATGGCTAATAAAAAAAGATCATGTCAACCCATTAATATCAAATTCGTCCACATAATTGGCCAAATTTCTATCATACGAGGCTATTAGGAATCAAAGCACTCTGTATCTTTAACAACTTGATGTGATCTAATCAGAATGTTTATTGAAGGTCTTACTGGATCAAGCTGGGAAAGAAAAGAGACAAATCTAATAACCAATTCACATCCTTGCTACATAGAGAACAAACAATTTTGATTCTAAGTTCTACTTCTGTCTATAATTACTCTTTACTTTTTAATTCTGCAACTATAATTCTTTATGGTCAATCTTTTGGTAATCTTTTCAATTTCTAGAAGTATTTTTTGAGTTTCCTCGGATAAAGTATCGACAATCATCTTATAGTTTGACACCACTATCAAAATTATGTATTTTACAAACCACGTTACATGTATGAGAAAACAAAAGACTTATATTGGTTAACTCTTCTACTGTTTCTGAACTCTGCAAATATCTTTTTGGCTTCCCCAGAAAAAGTATCAAGAAATCACCTAATGTTATCTGATCACTATCAACATATTATTACATAGCTTTTTACATGCATGAGCTAGCAAGGCCATGCTCTCTCTTGCATAGGTGATACAGGCTGGAAACCCCGAGAGTATGAAAATAAACAATAATGCATACAAATGACTACTACTATTTGGGCCATTGAAATTTGCAAAAATCCAAATAGGCTGGTGTCATTTAATTGAAGACAACTACCATTATTAGGACATTTAACTGCACCACATATGAAGTGAAATTTAGAAGCTATAAGTAACGGGATTACTCAACGAAATATGACTTTAATAGATATGAACACATCAGACAACCATTACTCCATCTAATAAATTGTCAAAAGACACTCCCAAATTTGAAGTCACAAATAAACATCCAAGACTTGAAACAAGATACAACAGGTCCTTACTAATGCATCCGCATGAAATGACATTACTCCAGTAAGCCACCATCCTCAAGATAAAAGAAAATAAGATAAAATCCAACTTGAGAGAAACTCTACCAACACAAATGCAGAAGGTAGCAAATTCTTTCTCTTATAATAACTTATAATTACCTCCATCCTCCGGAATGTCAGAGGTCCACAATGTGAGGTTGTCCCTCAAGAGTTGCATGATTAAGGTGCTGTCCTTGTATGACTCCTCACTCAAAGTATCCAGCTCGGAGATAGCTTCATCAAAGGCTTGCTTTGCAAGATGACAAGCTCTGGTAAAAGTTACCAATGTACAACCAAGTAAATTTCTTTTCTTCTACTTTTGCTTTCCGTCAACATACAAAACATTACATTACATAAACTAGTTAAAAAGAAAAATCTATAGCACAAATATTGATCACAATGAAACGCATACCTTTCAGGAGAATTCAAGATTTCATAGTAAAAGACAGAGAAGTTCAAGGCCAATCCCAGCCTGATGGGATGTGTGGGAGGTAAATCAGTCTCTGCTTTGCTAGAAGCTGCCTGGAAATAGATAAGCAGAGAGACAGTTTAAGTGACAAATCAATTACTTGTGCATTTGGACTGCGATCTAAAAAACGGTAATGACAGTTTATGTATAGGAGGAGAAAATCAGTATAGCCAATTCAAATGCCCTCCACACTTTCTGATACGCCCACATTGAAAATATAAATATTAAGTGTCATATGTATATCCTAATCAAGGCAAACAGCTTGAAGGAAAACAAGAAATATCAAGGACCTAGATGGGATCCCGCACTCAAGGATTCATTAGTGGACTGCTTTAGCCAACAATAATAACTTTCAAAATGCACATACACACTACAGCACAATCACTAAGCAGTTACGAATACCTACATACACAGGCCAAGTCTTGCAATGTAGAACTTAACCTAAGACTATACCCCAGCCCTCCACAACTTGAAACACCCGATCAAATCTAGGATGTGATTGTCCACTATGATAAAATCATCATATAAAGTAAAAAGAATCTGACCAATATCTTCAACACAACCTGGTGTTAGATAGTACCAACATTAACTTTAGTTAAGTATAGTTAGTTTTGGATAATATAAATCAGATATAAGTTTCTACTCTTTCCTGTTCAAGCAACCAAGAGTTCATCTTTTTGATATCTTTCTTTATCCTAGTCTCCTTTGACAAACAAACAACAGATAAGCCAAATTAAACATTTTCCAGCATACCTGATAAGCCTTCATTGACTGATCAGCAACCTCCTTCCTGTCATCACCAGTCTTAAACTCAGCCAAGTAGCGATAGTAATCTCCTTTCCTGCAATCACAGAAAACAAATCACTCAAAACCCCAATCCACACACCAAAACCCCCAAACAAAACCTTCTTGAAACCACACTCACATTTTGTAGAAGAACACAGTGGACTCGAAAGCCGAGCAAGACGGAAGGAGATGCTCATCAATAACCCTCATGATGTCACTGCAAATGCTGGAGAGCTCAGTCTCCACCTTGTTCCTGTACTCCTTGATACGGCTCACATTCTGCTCATTCCCTTTGCTCTCCTCCTTCTGCTCAATCGACGACAGTATCCTCCACGAAGCCCTCCGTGCTCCGATCACGTTCTTGTACCCCACAGACAGCAGATTCCGCTCCTCGATAGTCAGCTCCACGTCAAGCTTCGCCACTTTCGTCATCGCCTCCACCATTTCTGCCACAAATCCAAAAGATAAAGTAAAAACACAACTTCAAAACCTCAAACCCTAACCCTAGCCTAGATTTCGCTCTAAAAATGCTCAAAAACTAAGAAATCAAAGGCCTAGATCTCGATTCTCCTGCCTAACACTGTTCTTAGTCCAGATTCTCATCACAAAAATCACAAAAATAAATAAATATAAATAAAATAAAATAAATTCCAAAGCCAATTCACAGTCCGTTAAGCTCTCTGCTCTCGTTGATTTCCTCACTAAACCAAACAGATTTCACCAAAAAAAAAAAAAAAAAAAAAAAAAAAACAAAAAAAAAAAAAAAAAAAAAAAAAAAAAAAAAAAAAAAAAAAAAAAAAAAAAAAAAAAAAAAACTTTTTTTTTGGTTATCTCTGTGAGCGCTCTGTCTCTCTCTCTCTCTTTTTCTCAACCTTCTTTCTCTTTTGTAAAAAGTTCTGGAGAAACTGTTTGGTATGAATGAGGTTGGGTGAGGAATGGGACCCAATTCCATTACGCCACGACGGGGGCCAGGGCTCCGGTTTATGTCTCCGCCACGCCCCTTTTGGCGCGTGAGAGCTCATATTCTTTGAAAAGGCGAAGCGCGTGTATTGCACGAAGAGGAGAAGGATTTGTGGCGGGGTAGGAAATTGGAGGTTGGGGATTAAAGGTTAATGATACCCTTGAAGCCTTGACCATAGAAAGAACGAGCTAAATGATAACATTTTTTTTTTTTTTTGAAGACAAATTTTAGCCGTAAACCGGTAAACGTATATCCCTGATCTATTGTAATTGTGTAAATTTTTTTTTTTTTTTGGTTACATCAATGCGGTTGAATTTTCGGTAATTTAAAATTTTGTTAGTGTTTGACGTTTAATCCCTTTAGTATACAACATGTTTAGTTTTAATTGGAATGAATGTTGATTTTGCATGAATGCAGTTGAATTTTCAGTAATTTAGAATTTTGTTAGTGTTTGACGTTTAATCCCTTTAGTATACAACATGTTTAGTTGTAATTGGAATGAATGTTGATTTTATGTCCCGCCTGATACGGTCTAACACGCGATGATACTTGATTGATTAGGTTTGAATTTTGAAACATAATGTTACAATTTGAAGTATTGACGTCTTTTGAGACTGTAGTTTTGCGAGAGCAATACCTTGTTATTTATGTGTGACTTTTTTGACCGCCGCTTTTTGTTGAATTTTCTAAAGAACATGTCCAAATGAACATAACCTCTATGTTGAATTTTCTAAAGGACATGTCCAAATAAACTTATGTTCATACATTTTCGAACGTACCTGCAAAAAGAAGTGTGAATGCACAACATTATCATTTTACTTTTCGAGTTAATAGTTAACAAGGCCATGTTCACAAATCACTTTTACAATGTGCTTGATCTTCTCGGCCGGCAGCCGGCATATCACAGTCACAAATCGTAGTCTTCCGAGTGTGGAAAGAGATTGTATTCTTCTTCAAATCAGGGAGGGGTAACCCGTTTCCTATATAATCTAGGAAAGAACAACATGATCAACGAAATTAATTGAATCAAAATTCCCAAGATATTCTTGATTTCAATATTTGATAAAATGTCGATCAGATCCAACTCATATTCATTTCATTAAAACCAACATCCAGCAGATCAAATACATAACCAACCAATTAAACAAATTTCATATTGTTAACAACTAGCTAGCCCTGGAGGGAGGGATTGATTCAGTAAAATGTTGTCATGAATTGTGGGATCATCATCCGGCTGGTCATCAAAATGCTGGAAAACCAGAAGAATAAAAGCAATGAAAATAAAAGCAGAAACAACGAGGACAAGATACAAGTAATACTTGCAACTATATGATAAGAAATAGGCCTCGCATTCGATGGTCTCCAAAGGATTGGTATTGGTATGCTGTGCAGATTGCCCATTAACCAAAGGAAACCTGTGATCCAATTCACATTTGAACTCCAACTCTTCTTTCGATTACATGGTATTCCTAGGAGGCGATACCCAGAAATAGAGCTGGCCAACCATATTATCATCTGTAATAGCAGCAACTACTCCTTCACTATCAACCTTTGAAACATCTAGGCCGTCCACTGGTGCAGGATGATAGCTAGAAATCATGCATGAAATTTGGTTCATATATACATGCCAAAAATAGCATGATCTCATTCTATAAATCGACCAAAAATCTTAATGCATTTAATCAAAGCATCTTAATGCATGTAATCAAAGCTCACAAACGGTGGAAGTTCTCGGTGTATATGCCCCTGGTTTTGTTTACAATGTGTTATGATATATTAACAACTGACTCTGTGAGTAATTAAATCCACTAGTATGGGTCTGAGACATGGGATCCCTTCCAACTTCAGGGTATGGAACTGGAGAGCAGAGTCACGAATGAAACCTAAATTATTGGTACATATTGGTGCTAAACTAATAAGACCGACTTGAAACCCACAACATTCATTTAAGTTCTTGATCTTTCTGCTATAACTTCTGTGCAGAATATCCCGCTCATACATGTCTGTTTTTGTGTGGTTACACCTTTCATTTCAAACATTCGAGTATGAAAACCCATGCACCTGACTACTCTATCAACGTCTTCCCCACAAATCAAGGTTATATGAGCGAACAATGAGGTAGGTAAAAGGATGTACAATAGTGACTAACAACATGTTTCATTGATTGATCTCATAATCTCAGGTTTTCTATATGTTATCACTATCAGTGCACTTACATACAGATTATAGCTATAAGCTGGCAGTCAATGTGGAGGATTCTTGTTGCTTTAGAGTGTCAGCAACGTGTGCAACCACTCCAGCACCAGCATTGTGAAGCCATTCATTTTTTACCTGGATTTACAAAGAGAAATCCATTTAGTCAGAATGGAGAGATGAGGCAAATCCCTTGAAGAAAGATTGATTCAGAACAGTACATGAATGTTGTTGTGGGCGAAGAATGGCCAAGGTGCAGAATGAAAGCTGACATCAACCTTTTTCCATCCCAACTGTTGTAAGCCTCGTATCATTTCATCTGTTCACAATACTATGCAAATTTTTACCCAATGCCAAGTAAAGGATTGCATTCCATCTAAGTCATCATATCATGAATATCTGCTGGCACTTATGTACTTACCTTCAACAATTTCATGATATTCCAAGGTGTTCTGTTGGTTGGGTTTACTTTGGGCTGCCTCCTTCGCCTTAGCTGCTTCAGGAGGAAAATGGGGGCCGTCAGAGGAAACTGGGGGACAATACTCTACATCTACAACATGCTTGTAGCCAACCAAAGACCGGCGAGGAGGCTGCAAATAATGTTAAAAACATCAGATTGATGCATAAAATTGAAGGGTAGACTCGGTATTTGAATTTATCAAAAGCTAAAATATTTAGCTTGAGAACGTGATGGCCATGATTCCATAAACAAATTATACTGGTTTTGGCAATAGATAGCACAAATTTACAGAAGTTACAAACTATGATTATATCAACAGTCACCTTAAAAATTTCTGTCTCTCTCCTTATGGATGATGTACGCCAACCAACCATATCTGTATAATGTTAAAGAAACTGGTATAGAAAAGAGAGACTAATGAATTGAAATTTGAAAGTTTAGGCATTCATATAATTCTGCTACAAAGTGAATGATAAACATGAGGATACGATCATAAGATACATTAGCATAAAGAATCCGAGATCTAAACGATCCCAATGCAGATCTGCAAAATGAAACATCAGAACCATAATATAACTTTGCCGGAAAAAGAAATGCCTAAAGTAATTAATATAAAATGCTCAACTTACACAAAATTTCCATCTTCACAATCAGATGCCATTCTCAAAAGAAGCGGTGGTTTTTCAGGTTTACCATCAGTGAGGAACAGCTGACTACCAGTTCGACCAACAACAATAGGAGCAATTGGCGCAGCCAGCTTTTCTAACAAAGGTACGCCTAAAAGAAATGGAAGCTGAAGAAAAAAGACAATTAAAAAATTCAAATTTAGTATGTGAACGTTAGGTTCAAGTAGTCCTAGATACAGGACACAAACAGCTACCATAGTAAAGCATGACAGAAGTGAAGATATTTGTTAAAAATGCATTTCTATCTTCGTTTTTTTACATTCGAAATCTCAGTATCAGTACTATGTTTAATTGTTCTCTCGATAATGTGAAATATCTGACTAACACTGTGAACAGTTCCCTAATGGATGCCCTCCAACAACTTGATTGTTGCACAATTAAATAACAGTGTTAACAACTTAGCATCCTTTATCAACAAAGTTAAGCCATCTACTCATCCCTTACTAAGTTCCCTAGGTATACGGGTGTTTGTTCCAAGTCAGAATGACTTCGGAAAAAAGTAATACACCTTAGCAGAGTCCAGAATGGCAACTTACTATAGGGTAAATGTAGTTAATGAAAATAAAATTACCTGCTTTTTCCCCCTCACCCCAAGATGTGGGGTTGCCAATGTTACAAAATTGATTGGCTCCAAACCGGCAATCTTTCCTCGTCTCAAAGAGTGTGTTGCTTTTGAATTTACAAGAGGTGAATTGGGAATATCACTGGGTCTGTAAAGAACAGATATTGCGTATCTTGCAAACAAGCCCCCTAGAGAATGGGCTAAGAATGAGATTTTCTTGAGGCTATCTGTCTTTTGCACAACTTGCATGACCTGTTAATCAAAATATTCCAAGGTTATGCAAGTACGGATATTATTTCTCAATAAGCCACAGGTAACATGATTTATAATCAAAGAGTAAACTTTACAAATAGTGGCTTGTAGATTTCAAAACTCACTTCATCTGCCAGTCTCTTTCCAGCTCCATCAATCCCGGCAAAAGTTTTTGTGTACGTGTTGCATGAACTTGCTGAAATACGGTACGCGTGATGTTAAAACTAGCATATTAAAGAATAACAGCCAATGTTAAATTCATGCATTTGAAGACCAGGTAAGGTTATAAAGCAATCTTATAAGCTAAGATACAAGAGCTTTTCAGTCCAGATTTCTCATTGTCCTGCTTAATCTGACAGCTCTCAACCCCACCACTACCTTGTTTTGACTGATACTCTGTTTCTTACTGTTCTTCTAACTTATTAATTCTACATATTTAAAACTATCATAAGCTGAAAGCAAAGTTCCACATAGTTGAAGTAAGTGAGATCAATTCACCATAGATTAAGAAGCTTCTGCCTAGACGCTTCCGTAATTCTGCTTCCACGTATGTCCAATCACTTGGGCTGCATTACTAAGAATCAGTTAACTTGATATCAATTCAGGGGAGAAAGCCAAAGAAATGCATAATCACGGATAAACAAAACCAAAGCCACAGCAATCACGCAATCCTTCAACTTATATAAATCCGAAAATTTAAACCAAGACTAAACAAAATCAAACGACTCGAAGATAATCACTTTCACAATTATATGCATATATTTCCAACAAACAAGACTCATCTCACTCAAAGGAATGCACATATTAGCCTCTATCTAACATTATTTGGAGATCATTTCCACTCATATAACAATTTTACAAATCTCTTTTGAGGAGTTGGAAGAAGACATACCTAGCCAATATGCCATGAACAAGTACGAGAAGATGATCGGGCTTCTTCCCCGCACTCGCAACACCTCTGGAGGAAGAAGCAAAACTCCCCTGACTGGTCATAGCGTGAGCTCTGAGTCCTTGGTTCCTCCAGCAATTATACGCCCCTGAAAACTCAAAATCAAAATCGAGTTGGAAGAAGACATACCTAGCCAATATGCCATGAACAAGTACGAGAAGATGATCAGGCTTCTTGCCCGCACTCGCAACACCTCTGGAGGAAGAAGCAAAATTCCCCTGACTGGTCATAGCGTGAGCTCTGAGTCCTTGGTTCCTCCAGCAATTATACGCCCCTGAAAACTCAAAATCAAAATCAAAACCTCAACGATTCAATCTCCTTATTTCTAAAATCAAGCAAATATCTCAGGCAATCAACAAAATCGTACTCAATTTACCAGAAGAGAAGGCCAAATACGAAGAAGAGCAACACGACGACGAAGACGACGACGGCGACGAACCTAGAGCTCCTCCTCCTCCATTCCGTCGATTACTGCTGCTACTGAATCTGGGCGAGTAACCACAGCGCGCGTGGATTAGAGGAGCGGAGGCCATTTATATAGGGTGCAGGTGGAAGAAGAAGAAGAAGAAGATAGGGAGAGATCCTAATTTCTCGGTTGAATCAAAGAAGGCGAGGTCAGCATCGACGCCATACTCTTAGTTATCATCTTTGCTTTTCTGACGAGCAATCACCATAAGCAAAGCCCCCATGTCTAATGTCTTCTTCCTCTGTCACATAGGTAATTTTCTATTCTCTCTTTTCCTGTTTTTTAATTTTTTTGGTAATTCCATAACTACCTGACCCAGTAGTTAATTACATGCACGTAAATGTAATCAGATAGCGCACTTATTATATAGAAACGCGTTTTGTAATGCAAGAACGGTGTTTAATTTGAGGACGTGCCACAATGGCTGTCTCGTGTACTAAAAACTGATATATTCATCTAAATTGCTGATAAATTACTGTGATTATTTTCTTCTAAAAAAAAAAAACGTTGAGAAGTACTTTGCCAAAAAAAAAGGATTTGTCTGTTTGTGTGTGATTTGTGGAGATGGGGTTCCTTATAGGTGACCAATAAATAGACATGAGGTTTTGGCTTAGAAAGGAAAGGAAGAATTTGGTTCATTGTATGTGAAAGAAATGAGTCGAGCTTTAGTTAACTCGAGTTATACTTGAGTGTATTCAACTCGTATAGTCAATGAGATGTAGTACGTTATAAGATAGCGTTATAGTATCTAATTATAAGATAGCGTTATTCGAGTTCTTGTCTAAAAATATGTTTGTATACCTATTTCAAAACGAAATACTCAATGGAGATCGAGGTTAGCGAGAAGATTAAAATGATGTCTCCTTGATTCGATCGTGGTTTTTAAATTTGTGTTGGATATATTGCAACACTACGCATGATCATGACATAAAGGAGATGAATTTCTCTAATTTTTCATGGTATGTGTATGAAGGTAGCACGTCACATGTGGGTTGAGCAGTTCAAATCAAAGTAGCGCCAAAGGGAAGAAATCACTGTAGTTGTTCGTTGGGTATAGGCAGGTCAGCTGCTACATACATATTACAAAAGCATATATACGCATGTATACTGCAATCTTATCCCCAAGAATTATTGGCTGGGCTAAGTCCTTGGCCCGCCTAACATGCCTAAAGTCTTCTTTCTTATCAGCTTCAAAATAAAGACATAAGAAAAAAAAATATCTATGAGCTTAGTGACAAGTTGACAACAGATATATTGTCTTCATATGATTGGATAAGAAAACTACATGCAGGATATATGAGTCTGTGGAGTGCATCGAATTATAGTTGGTCGAGTTTAGTAAGGTGAATTTGTAATTGCACGTGCAATGTATAATGTGATTGATTGTATAAGGAAAACGTCTCATTTCTTAGTCTATATATTCATTTATATTGTGATTACTTTATCAAATTAAAAGTATTGGTACATATATCACGTGAGTTGCTTTCTAGTCGGGCAAAAAAAAAAAAAAATTTCTCAGAAGAAACTCACTCAAATGCTGGACTAAATTGGAAAAACCAAAAATATATACATGCCACTTCATTTATTATTGATATACATGACACTTGATCACATCCTATTACAAAAGTAATGGAGAGACTTATGAGAGGCACACACTAAATAGCGCGTGTGAATCACTCAGTAGTACACGCATGAATAATTGCATATATACAACAAAACTAAATAGGAAATCAACCACTAGAACCTGCTAAGGTAGACAACTAGTCCCAAGTTGAATTTCTGTCATGAAAGAGCTCCATGTATATATATATATATATATAGAGACTACTAAATTTACCATAACATAAGACCTATGATGTCACATAATGGAACAGGCATGAGGGTTTTCATCACTGAACACAGCAGTGTCCTGCTCATTAAACATGGTGGAGTAAGGAGGAGGCTGATAATAGCCATGCTCCTTGCCACTGTAGCCATGCTTGTAGTAATTGTACGAATAAGACGAGTAATTGGGAATCGAATTGTAGGTGGTGATCTTGTGTTTACTTTGATGATCATGATGGTGGCGGTGGTGGTGATGTTCGCGGCCATCGCGGGGTTGATGCTGCTGGTAGTACTGAACATTAAAGTTGTGTCCATATTCAGGGTTGTAAGGGTAAGGCCAAAGCTCAGCTGTCCTTCCAGTCCTCCTCACTGCCCTTAAAACTTTCTCTTGTTTAGCCCATCCCATGACAGTCACCTTCTGCATGTTTATATCCACGTCAATATCGTCTACTCCTGTAAAATCGATAGTTGCATACAAACAATATTAGATATATCACATTAACTAAATCCATCTGATTAGATATTGTTGGTCAGTTAATACATAAGTCTACGCCCATTCAGTTTGGTCTTGGTCTTTGATTAATCACCGTACTTGATCAATCTTACTCCATCGTTAAGATTCTTAGTACTCGGATGCCATACCTCGGATTTTTTACACCTTTGAATCTAGTTATATCATAAAGATCTCAACGTCCAGAGCTATAGAGCTAATTAATAACCATACAATCAAATTTATAAACTTTAAGACCACACCACAGATATTAACTAAATCCATCTGATTAGATATTGTTGGTCAGTTAATACATAAGTCTACGCCCATTCAGTTTGGTCTTGGTCTTTGATTAATCACTTGATCAATCTTACTCCATCGTTAAGATTCTTAGTACTCGGATGCCATACCTCGGATTTTTTACACCTTTGAATCTAGTTATATCATAAAGATCTCAACGTCCAGAGCTATAGAGCTAATTAATAACCATACAATCAAATTTATAAACTTTAAGACCACACCACAGATCCATATGGCCGATAGGAATAAAGCTGATATCTGAAAAGGGAAATAGCAAAAAGAGCATTTGCAAAGTAGTTATACCTTTAAGCTTTTTGAGAGCTTTCTTTATCTTGTTCTCACAGCCAGAACAGTCCATGTGCACTTGCATCTCTACAATCTGCAGAAAATTAACCAGAACACAAACAATAGTTCAGATGCAGTACAATTTCTGCTTTTAAAGCTCTAGATTGCTGAGTGATCGTATATTTCGACCAAGAAACAATGGTATAACTTCAGCTGTAAGTAACAATTGCATAAACCAGAAGCATGCACTCTTTTTCATAATGCAGCTAGATAGGTTAAAGCAAGTACGTACCGTCATGTTTCGAAATAAGAGGATAGCTTTGGTGATCTCTTATGAAAACTACTGCTTGAAGAACCTTTGGCTCTAAGAATGAGAAACAAAACGAGACAGCTCTCTCTATTTATAGAGACAAGCAGTGGTAGCTGTTTCTCTCTCTTTAAAGCAAAGAGACGAAGATAATGACGGCAAAATAGGCTCTATGGCTGCTCACGCAAGATCGATAAGATAGAATATTATTCTAAACCGAGTAGTCCCCACAATTATCTTTCTTCGTTTTCTAGGTCTTGGTCTGAAAGAAACAGGTTGGTTAAAAGCAAGAGCTACTAGTACTACGGTTTAGAAAGTGTGCAGCAAGTTCTAAGAACTTGAAGTGCAAGGAAATAAGATATGAATAGCAGCAAGACTTAACCGTGTTGGTTCAAATGTGTAATTAAGGAAATAACAATGAATTTTCTCCTGTGATTATGTAGTCACTCTAACATTTATATATGATTAGTCAACATATAGTTTGTTGTGAGCGGCATTGATTTTTTCAATCTTGTTTTAGCCATTGTGTGAACGCTAATATTATCATCGTCATCAATAAAAACTTGTTAACTATGGTCATCATTGTGAAAAGTCATTATATGTGTGCATGTATTCCATCATTTGAAGCTAGCTAGCGAGTCATGTTTTATGACGGATCTATATAAAGAGCAATTGTTGACATACTAAAATTCTTGTGATATAACCGATTAGGTATTGACCCAGTAGTATTTCTCTTCACTATGTTCAATTATTGAGTTTTTTTTTTTTTTTAGTTTAAATTCTTCCAGTAAATCCAAACAAATATGTTTATGTCATAAGGCATAACAGACGCATCATACATACTAATAATCAATAATGCTAGTGAATACCATATCTTATAGTCTTACATGTTTATACATTATACATGTGCAATGTTTGTTGTTATGGTAATAATACATGTGCAAATTATTTGTTCTGCATAAATATGAGTCCAAGGGGCCAAGGGGAAATAATTTGCTTCTTTAATTGCATGTAGGGACTAGGGACTATTAGCAAAAACAAAATAAATGTAGGGACTATATATATCTCCTTAATAACAAATCACAATTTTGATACGTGGAAAAAACAATTTATTTTCTCCAATAAGTTATTCATTTGTCGGATTAGTTTTTTTTTTTTTTTAGAATGAATTTATTTATTTATTCTAAGATACTAATATTACATAAGACGGAAATAACTGGTGGTGGACATAAGTTCCTCATTCTCCTCTTTAAGAACAACCTCAATTCATTTGTCGGATTAGTTTAGTAAATAAACTTATAAGGAAAAATCTCTTAGAAAATTGACTCTATCTTATCTTTACAAAACCGAACAAGGTGCATGTTCAGTATAAAAGCGTTTTTGTACCTCCAAATAGCTGGTCATGTTTCGAACTTACTAGTTAATATGATAAATTCCAATCTCATATGGTGCACATCGGTTAAGTAAACTCCAATGTCATGAGACATCGATGTTGCCAATAATAAGTCAATAATTACTATGGTATACGTATACCTAGATACCTGTCAAAATCAGTATTGTAATTTAACAAAGCAGTACGTCGATCAAAACTCATTAACAGAAGCAAGTATCATTACAATAATAAACCCTCGAATCAAAGGCCAGTAGTGTAGTAGGAATCTTACAGATTCCAAAAGCAAAAAGACTTTACCTCCATCGGTCTCCATCTAGGGTTCTTTCCCAGGAAAATGCCGCCAGAATATTGTAAGCCTAGTTGCTTTCCAGGTCCAATTTTCCAGTCAAATGCTCTTTAAAAAAGGAGGATATCCAATAGGGATAATAAAGATTTTCCCAAATTTTCATATGCAAGAGATAATTAACATAATTCCAGAACCACTTGCTCAGCAGCAGACGACTTTTAAAACCAACCCAGACTTTCAGGATTGAAGTACGTCGTGGACAAAGACTTAAAACTTATCTTAACCACCATATAATTTTGTCATTATATATGCATTCCCCCAGTGCACAACTTCAGTCTACTATCTCTCTACTTCATCTAATTAATTGCCACACTATCATGATAACAAGGACATGATCAGCGGTACAATTGTAATTATCCTATTAGGTTGAGGATGACTACCTAAAAAATGATCTAATGGTGTGAAAGAGAGAAATCTAATTAACATATTAAAGGGCAAAGAGCAGATTAAATATTTCATTTTGGAGTTCAACATATAGTTGGTGAAAAATGGCAAATGATTACACCAATGCTAGAGTGCTAGCTAATAAGGAACTAGATTATAAAAATAGCACCAGACGTTGCTTTTTTTTTTTTTTTTTTTTGAAAACGGGTGAAGATGTTGCTGTTACGAGTAGTGCTCCATACACCAAAAAATTATACATAAAACTAATACTAAATGATGTGACATCCTAAGTGGCATATGCCAAGTCATCACCTTCAATTGAATAATTTCTAGCAAATCTAATTATTTTCATTTTCAAATTAGCCTAAAAATGTAAAAAATAAAAATAATATAACATCTTTATCTGGAGAAGAGACGTGTGTGGTGCAATACCTCTGCTTTCTTTCATATTGTTACTTATGTGGTTCATCCAAGAAAATGTCTATGCATATTGAGATTTGAATATATAAGCCATTGACCCATTGTGTTGTTGCCTCAATTAGTGGCGAATTCAACCGAAAGAACTTTACATGGATTAATAGTGTGATAGCTAATCCAACAGTTGGTCACTTTTCAGTGGTGTTCAAATGGAAAAAGCCTTATTTACTCGCACATAGAGTATATAAGAGGACAGTGGAGGATGATAAAGATAGGGACAAAAATTGATCAAATTTTTTCAATGACCCAGATGGATTCATGATTGAGATATGCAATTGTGAGAATCTCAAACTCGTTCCTGCAAGTTGCTTGGGCAAAATAAAACTGTCATTTGATAGGCATAATCCTCCTGTGGATATGGTCGACAATGGTACTGATGCCAAGTGAATTTAGGCTTGTCCTTTTGATGATCTGGTTGCGAAGTTGATAGGGTATGGTAGATTTTACTGGGTTTCAATTGTGCCTCTACGAGTCTCAAGAGATATCTTCATATTCTTTCCCCCTGAGAAAAAAAAATCTCTTCATATACTTTTTTTTAGAGTAATAGTCAATCATTTTATTAATAATAAAAATAAGAATAAGAACGATTACAACTTATAGATGTAGAGACTACATCAAAATCAAAAATAATAGAAACAAAACTAGATGCAACAAGACATTGGAAGTGAAACCTAGCGAGGATAGGAAGGGATGCTAAAAAGCATTTACTGAGGCACCGGGCGGACCCCGGGCTATGTAAACCGGTACTAATAGTATGGTCAACCATGCTTCCACACAAATATATGTGTCGAATAGAGAGTAACCTTCTATCAAGGTAACCAGCGGTAGTGTGACCGACCTTGCCCACTCCATGCAAATTAATACGTCGAGTAGAGAGCAATCTTCTACCTAAGTAGTTGAAATTCCAATTCCAGAGTGTAGCAGAAAAACAAATCCACAAAAAGTCTCATAGATCCCAAATGCGAATCCAACCAGAAAACAAGGCCCAAACACAGGCCCAGCTTGAGTAGCCCAAACAGAGAGGAGTCAAAATTTCTCTAGGCACCCAGACCTGTTCTGCCGTCAACCCCAGTCGCTGCGCCGTCAGTCCTCACCGGAGACCCCCCTTCCCAGACCTGTGCTCTCCAATCAAAGCACCGCCGCTAGCCCCAGTGGTACTCGGATCCACCGACTGGAACCAAAGCCTGCCTGCCTGCCTCGATCGCCTTGCGACTCCTCGGAGACGGGGTTGAGGGCTTTATATCAGACGGAGCGTATGGTGTTGACGTATCCGGAGTTGGAATTCCAACACCTGTAATCATGGGCGAGCAGTGAATCGCGCCTAGCTTCCCTACCCCCGGACCAAATCTATCTAACAGACCCAACTTCAGATGTGCCCGGCATGGTCGGAGTCTGTTCACAGCCGGTTTCGTGCCAACCCAGCAAGGCGGCACAACCCCATCTTCTCTCCTCCAACCACGATCAGATAGCGGTTAGGAGCAAAAAGTATTTGCCGGGAAGCATGCTTGCCGCGGTTGATAAATAGGCACGATAGAAGTCGTGTGCAAAGGTAACGTCGTCGAGGACGGTGCTGGAAAGGTGCTCCACTGATGATGGGGGACGGTACAGAGAGGCCAAAATTGCCGCTCTCCCAACCCTAGCAAAGCGCTAGGTATTTTCATAGATGCAGTTGGGCTTCTGCAGACTTGGTTACCACTCTTCATTAGTTCTACTCGAATTGATGACGAGGCTCTTCAATAATACAAACACATTAATAATTAGATAATTGCATTCAACTAACAACAACCAGATGATTATTCCTTATTCAAAGAAATTTGACAATTAAGAAGAACTTTCTAAGAGAATTCCTCTAAAACCAAAAACAAACAAAAAAATTAAGCGAATTGTAGCCTAAAGAAACAAATCAACTTTAAGAGAAAACATATCTTCATATAGTTAGGTTTTCTTGTCAATTTTTCTATTTTAATTGTTGATTTTTATTTTAAATGAAAAAGAATGAAATAAGAAGACATATTATAAATTATTAGGATTAAGATGATGATGTGGCATGTGCCACGTCATTTAGTATAAGTTTTTTGTATAACTTTTTGGGATCTCAAGCTTTTTTCCTGCTGTTAATCACATTAAAAACAAAATCTAATGGTTAACATAATGGGCTTAAAATTATTCAATGTTTTTGAATCAAGAAAATTGTATATTCATCACAAGCTAGAATAAGCCGTTACATACAATTCCGCTGTCATTTAAGGCTATAGACAGACAAGAAGATATATAGCGGTAGTACCCACAAGTGATACGTATAAATAGTCCTACTTATTATATATTTAAATACGTAGAGGTAGCGGAGACCCTCCTTTGGTACTACTCCAGAGGCACTAGAGATACTTAGAGTGCACATATAGGGATGGGCCTAGGGCAAACACCCCAGCCCAAAGAGGAGTGACCCACAAGTCCCAACAAGGATGACTTGACCCAAGCCCAAATTTCATCTCAGCCTTCTTGGCTACACACGGCACAGGTGCAGCTTCGCCGGATCCCACCACTGCATCCCAACGCCTCAACCCGCGTCACCACATCCCTCGCTGCCGTCGTCACCTTGCTGCAAGTCGCCCTGCCACGATCAAAACACAGTGCTGAAGCCACGACCAGCCTCCCACGATGCCAGATCCGGTGTAGATCCACCGTCAAGCCCCACCATTATCGATGACATGTTGTGTACAGATGCTCACCGAGTCCAAGCCGTCGTCTGGTACTCGCCGTCAAAACCATTAGCCAACACCCCTCTCTCAGAGCTCCCGAGTAAGTAGCCTTCAAATACCTATCCGGCAGCGGCTCATCCGGGGCAAGGAAACCGACCTCGAGCATCGCTGGATAGGCAGAAAGATGCAAACCCTAGACCCTTGGGGCAGTCCGGGGGTTTTTTGGAGCAGAAGTTTATTTGTTTATCCTAAAATTATTCTATGTCTTTGAGTAAAGCCACGAGGGGCGAAGTAATATATTCATCACAAGCCAGAATAAGCCGTTACAAACCATTCCGCTGTCATTTATAAACAGACAAGAAGCTAGTGGTATGTACCCACAAGTGGTACGTACATATAGTCTTACTCGTTGTACATTCAAATACATAGAGAAAGCAGATATCCTCCTTTGGTACTACGCCTGAGACGCTAGAAATATAGGTTCCTAATACAAGGAAATTATTGAATTTAGACAAAACTAAAAACATAGGTTAGGCCAAGGGCAAAGCCCTAGTCCAAATTGAAGGCCCAATGGGGTATCAAAGGAGCAAGCCCCAAAAAAAACCCAAGGCCCAAAACATCATCATCTAGGTGCGTCTTCCCGTGCACCACAGCCCGCCACCACCAGTCTGCCATATTCATGCCGCGACGACCCACGCTCCAACCAAGCCGCGCCTGCCCGACTACGAGGCACCACCATCCACCACACATAGCCTACTTCGCCGCGCACCTCTCCAGACTCGAAAGCAGCCGCCCGAATCCTCTAGGTCATTACCGCCGCGCACCTCCTCAGAACCACGCCGTCGCTCCCCATCAGAACCCCCCCCCCCCCC
>BDJD01000595.1:0-19153 GCA_002564525.1 Rosa multiflora
TTTCAACAATTTATTTGATAAAATTTCTGAATAATTCACATTTATATATTTTCTTATATTATACACATCTCTGATAGGGGGTAGAGATTGCGAGTGTAGGAGTAGGAGTGGGTGAGATTGCAGAGGAATAGAAAAGCGAGGACGCGGTATTATAATTTATAATTTTTATTTAGCGGCAATGGCGCTGATGTGACACGTGGCGAAATCTGGCTACGTGATGGAGAATTGCTGGTGTCGGTGCTGCAAAGGCACACCTGCAGCGGCAGCGTATTGGATCTTGAAACCTTGGATCGCAATTTCATTAATTAATTTGATAGTTATTGCTGATGCAAGAGTATCCATTTTGTGCCCAAACAATATGGTAGCTGACGTCATGGAATTAATGAAATTACGAGAGTAGGAGCAAGCGAGGAGAGGTGGGTGCATAACATTGCTAACGGGGAAGGTGACACAACAATGTGAGGGTAATGGTGTCTCTTAATTGTTTGGTTTTTGTTCTTATATTGAAAAAATGAAAAGGAAATAAACATTTTAATTGTTCAATTTTTTTCTTTACTAATTTAAGAAATATATTTAACCTACTACTTTCATAATCCAGAGTCATGTGCACATCAATGCTTGCCAGGCCATAGCATATGACAGATGCTGCCCTAGATTTAGACATGGATACTTTAGTACAATTTGATACAAACATGGCCCTGTTACCTCCGATTGCTTCTTAGGCAGAAGCTTAGGTTTGCTAATTTGTTAGATTGGATACAAAGACTGTCTGAATGAGTTTTTTCCGAACTGTTGTTCAATGTTATTTCGATAGAGAAGATAATCAAAGTTGAAATCTTTAAAGGTAAATATTTTTACTCTTTAAAGTGTCTCCGTAACGCTCTCTTTATATGCTTCTATAAAGAAAGTACTAGCCAGGTTGGAAGAAGCGTATATCATTTTGAGTTTTATGGCCCTACAAGATGACAAATGGGTGGGGATGAAAGAAATTCAAAGAGCAGCAATATCGATGAACATACACCACAAACTCAGATTCTGGTAGAGATAAAATTCTCTACAATATCCATGGCCCCAGTTAGAGTGTCCAATCTAAGCTTCTAAAAGGATCTCGAACCTAATCAAATAAAAAGCAGACCAATCAAGCAGAGACAGTGATAGGCTAGCTTTTTCTTGTACATCCTAATCTGTAACCAAAGATTTTTAGTGAACATTCAATAGCTAGCTAGAGAGATAGCTCATTTCTTTGTTTTGAAGCCTTCATATATAACCAATGGCTTCTCTTACTTCAATCAGCCTACACTCATCTTCACTATTGGGATTTGCTTCTAAACATGATCATACTTCTTGCTGGTTTACAGTGAGATCAGTAAGATCCACAAGGCAAGGATTGTCATCGCAGACCGTCCCACGGGGCCTGAAAATTCGAAGTGCAGCAACAAAACAAGCCAAAACTCCAGGTAACCAACTCTTATGTATTCATTGAACCGAGTGTTTGCATATCAGTTAAGAGTTTTTATCTCTTAAATCGACAAACCCTCAATTTGTTTCTTGCTTCTCTTCTTTTGGTGAGGTAGCTGAAGAGGATTGGAAGATTAAGAGGGAACTTCTGCTACAGAAGAAGGTACAAGCTTGATCACAAATTAAAACAGTTTATGTAGATCACAATTCAACATTTATAATTCTAGCTTCAACTAAGTAGAGATTTTTAGCTAGCTTTCCGACAAGTGTTGAATGAGATCATGTATATTGCATAAGGTCCTAAACTCCCTAGTCCTAACAAAGACTATAGTGACAATTGGATAAAGATGATTCATATTATTTTTCAGGTAAGAAGTGTGGATGCAAAAGAAGCTCTGCGGCTTCAGAAAGAAAACAACTTCGTGATTCTTGACGTACGGCCTGTAGCAGAGTTTAAAGAGGTTTGTCTACTGATCATCACCAAGCCATTGCATTTCATTTTTAGTGTTAGACGATTCTGGTGTAGGCTATTTATCAGAAGATCAATGTTTTCTGGTGCATCATGTAGGCTCATCCGCCGAACGCTGTCAATGTGCAAATTTATAGGCTTATAAAGGAGTGGACAGCTTGGGACATTGCTAGGCGAGCCGCATTTGCATTTTTCGGCATTTTTGCAGGCACAGAAGAGAATCCTGAGTTCATTCAAAGTATGAGAAAGTCTTATTACCTTTACCTTGTGTTTAGAAGCGCTAAAAATTACTAATGTTTGGAATATATGGTAATGTTCAGCTGTGGAATCAAAGATAGATAAGAAGGCAAAAATAATAGTGGCTTGTGCATCTGGGGGTACAATGAGACCAACCCAGAATCTACCAGAAGGTCAACAATCAAGGTGACACTTCATTTCTTTAGAGTTTAATGTGCTTGTTGTTCCTTGTTCAAACGATTAACGTATATGATTGATTACTCACGCTACCACTTCACTCCCACAGATCACTGATAGCGGCCTACTTGCTTGTCCTCAACGGTTATACCAATGTGTTCCACTTAGAAGGCGGACTTTACTCGTGGTTCAAAGAGGGACTGCCGGTAGAATCAGAAGAAGAAGAAAAGGAGTGAAGATGCGTTGGCATCCAAAGGAAATGAGTTCGTGTTTTGTCCCTAAATGAGTGAGTGCCAACTGCCAATGAACTGTTAGCCATAAGTACTAACAGCACTTGTGAATTCTGACGCAAAATCTCGTAATTAGAAAGGTCTCGGTGTGGAATTTGATTGTGTTATTGTTGTAATGACAATACCAATAATAGTTCAGTATGATGTATAGAAATTTCGAACCATGGATATCTCAATCCCTAAACTTGACGTCAATAACAATTGAAAAACAAACTAATAGTTCAAACATAGCACGTAGAATATTTTCAAACCAAAGATGTTTCCTCTGCAATGGTAATTCACAAAAAGTTGGAGATACAGGAGATTGTTCATGAGTTCTCGTAACAGCAGCCACTGATCTTGTCTCTTTCCACCGTCCATATACACGCAGCAATACTGTATCAAAGTGCAACTTGGCAAGAACCAGGAGATTGCAGCACAACAAGATCCTGATAGTTTTAAGCTTTACAAGGCGCTTTTTCCCTATTAATCAGATCAATTGGGGATAGCATATGAGATGAGCGATCATGAAGTCTCTTGAAGCCTGTATATAGTGATCTCTTGCTGTTTGAAATATCGTCGGTCCTCCTCATCAACCAAAACAAGATTCAAATAATACTTCACGCTGAATTTATTGTTGATGTTGCGATGTGTAGGTGTCAGTTCATAAGGGCTAAGAAACAGTCTAATGGGAATAGATTCACCTGAAAAAGCAAGCATATGCATGTAAGCCATTCATCCATAGGCAGAAAGGTCAGCAACTTAGAGTCGAACAACTTTTTTCTATTGAATTCAATCACACTACTTTTACCTGATCATCCTGATTAAAGATGCAAATTTGGTGAAAAAAATCCTTTGTGATTTTTTTTTTACAAATTAAACACACAAGCATTGTTAGATTAAATCCTTCTCCTGCTTGTACCAGTATTATAAGCAGAAGCATTGCAAACATACCTCTGACTGGAGCACCATCCATCAATTCAAACTTAGCAAGTGTCTCTGTCTCAACATGGGTATTGGGCCCTGACCCTGTTGACTCTCGACGCCTGATCTCCAGATCCATATTCTTTATCTTGATTCTTACAAGAAGAAAATATATCTTGCCAATAATAACATCTTTCAGGTGGTACCTGTATATCAGCACACCAATAGTCAAATACCAAAAAGTTTTGTTTATTGCAACTTAATAAACATATAATCTTTCTGATAATCCACTCTAACAAGTGAGCTCAGGCTATAGCTGCGAAGGCTGGACCTAGATTGAGTCATCAATAGCCTACCGAATTTAACTCTATATCTCCAGAATTCATCTCGTGCATGTAGAGCACTAACAATAAACAAGACATCCCTGTTCATGAAAAATGTTTCAACTTACTTGCTCTTGTTATACTCGAACTCAATGTGCAGACAATCCTCAATTCCCACTTCCATCTGCAAAGGCAATAAGATTATAAGAAACATTCAATTGGGGAGGCTAACAATGGGACTAACTTTTGCTCGATATACCCTTATAATGGAATTAAACTAATGGGGGATTGAAGACAAACATTTTGTTCTCCCTATCAGTTATTATCACTTCTAAGTATGAATGATGATCATGATTCCATGGTAGTCAGGTCGAGATGCTGAGAACACAAACATTAGAATGATGTACTCACCTTGATGCTATTGTTGATAGATGGAGGTGGGGTATAGTTGCGAACCTGAAGCAGAAAATGATATCAACATAAACTGTGAGCAACAATTTTGAACTAGTAGATTTTAAACGAACAAGATAACATAAATAAATAATAGTAAACATAAATACTAACTAAAGAAACCAATACTGAAGTCCTGGTATTTCCGTTGAGAGAGAGAGAGAGAGAGAGAGAGAGAGATTACCACAAAATCTTGGTATTCCACTATGCTACCACCATAACCACGACTAACTGTGACTTTCAGAACATACCTAGAACAAGCACATTTCCAAACATGTCAGCATAAATTATCATGTTCAACGTCATGTTTACAATTTACAATATTAACTGCAGTTGCAATGCCAAAAATTCTAAAGTTGGCAATGGATATAATTACTTCAATTACTTATATATTAAGTAAAGAACCTAACGAGCATGGACATGTTAGAAGAACTGACATGTTCTACCCTTCATGTTCAGAACACAATAATAATACACGGTACTACCAAAACTTTAAAAGAAAATAATGGCTCACTGACTCCACAAAAGACAGCTAACTAAAGCAGCTCAACAAATCATTGGTAACTGCCGCATAGTTTAGCTTTACTAAGATACTGTTGGCTTATATTGTAAAAGACAGGTAAGTGGAAAGAAAATTAATTAAGCCAAATACATGAAATCCATCAAGTTATCTATAAAAAGTATCATAAAACATGCTACTTCATTGTTTTACTCTTCCATTAGTATCAGTGATACAAAGTAACACATGTTCATAGGCAAACCAACATTAACAAATGCTTCAGCATTTCTAAGTACTCAAACTGTCATTATAACAACAGAAGAATAAATTACACAAGTATCCACTGAAAGGTTTAAGACTTACCTAAGCCTCACATTGACACCATTGTAAGTCTCATAAGGCATTTCAACTGTAGAAAACTCAAAAGGATATGTCTTCCTTTCATATATCTCTCCAGGAACATCAAGTTCACGAACTGTAAACAAGAGCAATAAGCTTAGCGCTTCCTAAAAAAAAGTTGCAGGGAGTACAGCTGCAAAGTTACAGTTCGGAAATGAAACAGACAAGTTTTTTTTATCTTTTGTGATACAATAAATACACAAGGGTGATGGTTTCAGAAGGAAAGTCAGAATGGTAGTGCCTTTATTGTCTTTCTTTATTATGGAAAGGGTTGGGGAACATTTAACCATATACCAGAGTCCGTTTTATTAAAAAACAAGTAGAAACTGTCCAAAGCTAATACAATGAAGCCAAAGCACACTCACCAAGGGAAGTAAAGTCATAAAAGTTGCCTCTGTCAAAGTACATCTCTGCAACATAAATTAAAATTCTTAGAGGGCTTGTTTTGGGAGGAGCAGGTAGAGTACCACGTAATCATCCAAAAAAAAAAAAAACTAACATGCTAGTATTTTACGACAAACTTCCTCTTGTGAAATTGTTGAAAATGAAACACAGAGAAAGATTTCATCAAGAAGATGATACCTATTTGACCAAGGAGCTCAACTTTCACTCCATTGTGTTCAACCTTTTTCCCTTGAATTGGTTCAATAGAAATCTGAAAAATAACAACACGGGAAGGAATTGTCACTGAATAAACAATCTTTGTAGTCAAAACTATCATAAATCAATTTAAAAAAGAAATCCATCTTGTACAATAATGCTGGACAATAAAAACAACGGCAATCAAACCATATACCTTCCCAGAAATGTTTTCTTGACTTTGAAAGAGTGGGACGGATACTGCTTGACCTCCTTCCTTCTTTAATGGAACCTGCAGAAATAGATTGCAAAGGATGTTAAAAGCATCAAGAAACATCTGAACATCTCAACCCTATAGAAATGCATCTAGTAATGGATTCGGCTTCATAAAAACAAAATTATATTCAAAATATAAGCCACTGATGGAACAACCTTAACCACACATTGATTTTATTGATGACCCAAAGTTGTAGCACTGGGTATCAGCACTAGTTTGTTACGTAAACCACCAATATACCCAAAACCAATTAAATGATCCCAAATGTACGGGTAAGTTAACTGTCATAGTCAGAATCTTCAAATTATAACAAGCAGCACACTGCAATACCACGTGACATCATCACCAAGAAAGAAAAAAAAATCCATTGTTTATGCGAGGAAGAACGAAATAATATTTTGTTGGAAGTAAAGAATTATTCTTCCTCTCTGATTTATTCTATAATGGCCTTAAGAATAATTTGCTTCATTCTTTATTGGCAGATTACCTGCTTGCGAGTTTTTGCATCAGAAAATGTGATTGAAATGTTGCAAGATGGTTTGAATGCTCCAATTATGTAATTCTGCAACAAATCCCGAATTGTTCCAAATCAATATCAGGAAGATTCAATCACAATTTACCCATATACAGACGACAGTAAAAGAATGGCAGCAGCAGCAAGCATGACTGACCATGAAACCTTACCATGCTGATAACAACAAAAACCCAAGTCGTAAATCGCTCTCAAGTCTCAACAGACCTGAAAAATACAACCAAAAATAAATAAAAACTTCATGGCCTGATTGTCTATATACACATTACAAAACATGCCCTCTTGCTCTTGCAAACCATCCATAATTACCCAATACCAAAGCTTTAGTTTCATTGAAAAACCTGACGACTTTGAACTAAAGACACACACACAACATGCATTTGATGTAAGTTCTATAATGCTTAAACCCAATTCATGCCTCAAGAGCTAAAATGCACTACAACCCAATATTCCAAGCTCAAATCTTGCAAAACCCAATTCAACTTCCTCAAATATAATCAGCTCTAAACATCCAATTTCCCCAATTAGGGCACAAAATTGGGGCAATTCCTCAGATCAATCAATCGAAACTTAGCTCAAATCACAGAAAAGCTTCAATCTTTATCGAAGATTATATACAAACAGAGATGGGTATTATGAATTACCGGTACCTTTTGATCAGAAACAACGAGATCGGCGAGAGCTGTGAATTGGGGATTTAGGGCAAAATCTGAAGAAGACGAGCAAAACCAACTTTCATTGATCGACAGTTGGTTTATGACTACTACTCTAAAGTCTAGGCCTTTCTTGTTGAATACATGCTCCTCCGCACGTGCGAGTAGCTTTAAGCGTGCAAAGGGGGCTCGGGCATATTTATTTTATTTACTTATTAATGGACGGTTGTGATTTGGTGTTGAGTACAGGTAGGGCGCATTTGGGCTTCTGAAAAATGCAGAAAAGAACCCAGAAAGGTTTTGAAAGAATGGACCTTTGAGATGGGGGAGAGGAACCGAAATGGAAAACGACCAGCCGTTTGTGAGGAGTCTCAGGGGTTCTGCTTGAGGATTCAGAGTCGTGAGGATCTCAAAGATGGGAAGAAGGTTGTGGACTTATGTACCTTCTGCTTGTTTCTTTTCTTTTTGCTCATAATGTTGCTAAAGATTGTAATTTGTGAGGTGAAACGTGCAAAAGATTTCAGCTTTATATTTAGTTTTGCTCAGTCTTTTAGCTTTAGAACGATTTGGAGCTTGGAAGTTGAGGGTTTTAGTAGCTTTTTTTTTTTGCTGAGGAGTTGCATGTGCAATGCATTTTTGGATCAATTTGTGGATTTGGTTTTAGTTCTTTTGTTAATTGTAGTTGGGTAAACCAAACTTTAGTAGTAGAGTGAAAAAGGGTTTGGCAATGTTCATTGTTTGGGTTCACTACGGTCGGTTTGTGGCTAGACGTACATTGCAATGATCTATTGAGGCTGTTAGCAGTGTGCTAATGAGTTTGAGGCTGGTTTTACAATTTGATCGAACAAGTTTTCGACTTTATTGGGTTTAAGTTCACTACTGTTCTGTAGGTGGATAAGTCTAAGTGTAGTATGCTGATGAGTTTGAGGCTTGATTTGGCAATGCTATTACCATCGTGATCATTTAGGTAAATGGTGTTAGTTTCATCTGATATGCTGGTTTTGGTTGCTGCACAAGGATGTTAATATACATGTTTGTTTGTATACAATTTGCTTCTACATTTCAACCTGAGTAACCTGTTACGAATGTACAGGAACTTCCGCCGGCAGCTGTGAGGAAGTATGGAGATCAAATGGCAGACCATATATTCCTGAAGGTTCCCAATTGTGGAAAATTTTGGAAAATAGAATTGAGAACATCACCTCGTCGTGACCGGATGTGGTTAGAAAAGGGATGGGAAGAGTTTGCTAGCTTTTATTTACTGGACCAAGGCGACTTGGCAACCTTCAGCTCTGAAGATGAACATGCCCATTTCCAAATACGAAGCTGAAGCTGAAGCTGAAGCTGAAGCTGAAGCTGAAGCTGAAGCTAGAGCCATTTCAATTTCCCCCAGATCCTCTGCTGATGAACACCAATATGATATTTCCAAAGTGAGCAGTTTCAGATCTGACAAGCCATGTCTTAATGTCCAAATCACAGCTACATCCTTAACCAATCGTGTGGTAAGCATTTCTCAACAATTGCGTACAAGAGAGATTCACGAGTTTGGGCATAATGCACTCCTTCGAAGAGGAATGCGCTAGATAATTGTAGTTAACAACCAATTCTTGTTCTCAAATTTGCAGTTCATAAATCCAGAATTTGCGTTGGAACATTTCTGTAAAGAAGGCTCTTGTTGTGACTTGTCGTTACAGAATACTCTAGGTGACAGGATTTGGACGGTTCAGTGCATTTCTTACACAATAAGTGATGGAAGAATGCGAACAGTAATATCAGGAGCTGGTTGGAAATCCTTTAGGCAGGACAATCATCTAGAAGAGGGTGACGTCCTAGTGTTGGAGTTGATAGAGGAACGTAGGTGCAGAGTTTCGATAATCCGGGCTCAAAAGTGAAGATTCCTAGCATTTGAATTGCTCATGGTTCCACAACACTCTTTTGAGGTCAGATTTGAGGAACAGTCGAGTATTAACTGAAAGAAAGATTAGTGATAGATGGAGTTGAGAGAAGTATTGGGGTGTATGTAAAAATGAGTTCTGGGAAGCATTCTTCTCATCCAGAACTCCAGTAGAAAGAAAGACCTTGTGAGATAGACTTCGTTTGGCTTTAAGATATGGAGATCAGTGCATCGATCTTTGAATCATTCAACTGTATACACTTTCAGAACAGGTTTTTCTTTCTTTTGTGATAAAACCTGAGAAACAAGTGATCGATTCACTCATGTCTATTCTTTCAACTTGTAAAATCCCTATAGAACTTGTGAGACTTCATTTTCAGCAAATCAAACATCTTGCTTGAGTATCTTGAATAGAATTGATAAAACTTTTGGATGGTCGGTTTATGATGCCTAAAATCATCGAAGAAGTGCTCATGATGCCTAAACTCATTGAATAATTGCTCATTTATAAACTCATGAACTTCAAACTTTCATAGACTCAAAGATATTTCAATATGTAAAACCTCAATGCAACTTGTGAGAATTCATTTCCAGCAAAAAAAAAAAAAAAAAAAAAGCACTTGGTGATTAAAGCTTCTCATACATGATACATCTAATACAAATTCCCAAGAATATTGGATGGTCAGGTACACAGTACTAACCACCACTCGGCTACAGTGGAATTATGCAATCTGAATAAGGATAAAATGGTCATTACTTCTCTTCCCATTTCCCATTTCCCCTTTTTTTTTTCCTTTTTTTTTTCCCAAACAACACAGAACCTTCTTCATCCATGTTCTGTTCTTCTCTTCTCCTTTTCTTCTCCTTCCTTCTTCCTCAGACAAATCTACACATCACAAAATTGTACTGTAATTCAATGTTTGAGTTGGTACAAAAACCCTTTCTTCACAATTGATCACACTTCTTTTTCCACTCACTTTTGGGTCATAGCCAATTGGGAATTTAGCCCAATTCGAAGTTTTAGCCTCTGAGAAATTCCCACTCTCTTGCCCAGGAAAAAAGGGCCTTCAAAGCTTGGACCTTTCAGCTTCAGATGGCTTCTTCCAGCTCCCTTGCTGGAAAGGGAAAACGACATGCCGTTCAGGAGAACTCTCCAGCCTTCTGCTTGAGGATTTTCAGTCGTGAAGATCTCAAAGACGGGAAGAAGGTTGTGAATTACTTACACTTTTGCTTCTGTTTTTTTTTTGGTCTCAGAAGGCTCTTAAAGCTTGTGACTTTGTCAACTGGGACATGCGTTTGGTTCAGTTCTAATCTTCTTTAGCTCGAAAGCTGAAACCTTTTAGAGTTTATATACATGCATTTGCTTCTTCTAAACAATTTCGGCTTAAATGATATTCTCAGTTTTTCTTTTATGGGTACATTTTGTATGAAGAATATAAGCTTGAAAGTATTACACGTTTTTTGTTTAAGTTCACTACAGGTTTGTGGCTAGGTACACATTTGTAACGCAGGTATTAATGTACTTAGGCTCTTACCAGTAATATAATGAGTTTGAGGATTGTTTCGCATTTTAATCTAACAAGTTCTCATCTGTTTGCGGCTTGTTTTGGCACTCTAATTTAAGTTCACTATGGTTGAATTTGTGGCGAAGTCTAAGTGTAGTATTGTACTAAGTTTGAGGCTTGATTTGGCAATGCTATTGAAAATGGTTGTCATTAGATAAATGGGTATTAGTTTCATATGACATGCTGGTCTTGGTTGCTGCACACTGATGTTACATACATATTTGTTTGTATGTGATCTAATGTTACAGTTTTTCTGTACCTATTAATTTGAGTTACCTGTTAAATATGTACAGGAACTTCCGCCGGCAGCTGTGAGGGAGTATGGACATCATTTGGCAGACCATATATACCTTAAGGTTCCAAATTGTGGAAAACATTGGAAAATAGAGTTGAGAACATCACCTCGTCGTGACCGAATGTGGTTAGAGAAGGGATGGGAAGAGTTTGCCAACTTTTACTTACTAGACCAAGGCGACATGGCAACTTTCAGCTCTGAAGGCGAAAATTCCCATTTCCAAGTAAGCATCTATAGTTGGGATGATATGGAAATAGAATACCCTATTCACATTGGAGGTATGCATATATGGGAATTTTTTTTAGTTTTGCGTTTATAAATTTTGTAGGATTTTTCCTTTGGAAAATTTGTCTTGGACAACACTATTGAATTAACCGTGGGAATTAAAACAGCAGCTGATGTCAGCACACCAGATAGAAAAGAAATAGGAGCTGAAGCTGTAGCTATAGCCATTTCGGTTTCCCCCAGATCCTCTGCCGATGAACGTGGAAGTATGTATGTTAGTTTGGTGTTTACAACTTCTATAGGGGTTTTCCTTGGAAATTTCTCATGGACAACACTGTGTTGAATTAATCATGGGAATTAAACAGGTGCTAAGGTCAGAAGACGAAGAAGGAGAGTAACAGGATCTGAAGCTGAAGCTAGAGCCATTTCAATTTCCCCAAGATCATCTGCTGATGAACACGAATATGATGTGAGCAGTTTCAGGTCGGACAAGCCATTTCTTGATATCAGAATTCCAGCCAAAACCTTGGCCTTTCGTGTGGTAAACATTTCTAAACAACGCCAGTTTGTATAATGAGAGAAATTAACGAGTTTGGGCACTATGCATGCTTTCAAGGAGGAACGTGTTAGATAGTGAAGGTTAGATGGTGGGGTAATTAACTAACCATTATTCTTTTGTCATATTTGCAGTTTATAAATCAAGCTTTTGCCTCGGAACATTTCTATAAAGCAGACACTTGTTGTGACTTGACTCTACAGAATAATCAAGGTGACAAAGTTTGGACAATTCAGTGTTGTTCATACAAAAGAAGTAATGGAAGAATACAAGCAATAATTTCAGGTGCTGGTTGGAAAGCATTTAGGCAGGACAATCATCTGGAAGAAGGTGATGTCTGTGTCCTAGAGGTGATAGAGGAACGTAAGTGCAGAGTTTCGATATTCCGAGCTAAAAAGTGAAGATAAAATGAATTGTTCATAGTTCATGAGCATACTCTTTTGAGGTTAGATGTGAGGAAAAGTTAAGTATCATCTTAAAGAAAGATTAGTGGTAGAAGAAGCTCAGGGGAAGTATTGCTATCAATGTAAAATTGAGTGCTTTTGGTTGGATTCGAGTACCATTTTCATTTGCAGATATTCCCATGTCTCACGGGATAGTTTTCCACAGTTGCTTCTCTCTTTTATCCAAACTATGTCAAGCATTCTTCTGATGCAGTGAAAAGGAAGACTCTGAGGTCAGAGCACCAATCTTTGACATTCAATCATGTACACTTCTAAAACAAATTTTTCATTCTTTGGGGTAGATAAACAAGTTGTAAGAAATCATTTCATAAAATCAAACATCTCGTTTAAATATCATGTAGAGAATGATAAAACATTTGGATGATTAGCTTATGATGTCTAAAATCATTTGTAAAGTCATTACTTACACATTCAACATAGTTAGAACTATGGTGCAAGACTCAAAAGGTGGCTTCTTTGGGCGTCTATGATCGAGTGGCCGTCTAGAAAGACCTCTTTAAGCTCACGACTTCAAACTCGATCCAAATCAGGGTTCATTTGGATTAGTGGTGTGATGACTGTAAATGATAGAATAGATAGTTCAAACAAAAAAGGAAGAAATGTAACAAATGCAAGAACTTTGGTTTTGTGTTCTCTTTCATTTTTGGACATTTTATTGTTTATAACCAACACTAGTAAATGGTTTTTCACTTGTACATTGGTCCTTCTCATTTCTGACAACTTCTTCCCTGGTCAACTATACTCATAATCTGCAACATTCCTTTGATTTGAATGAACGGTGATGATTCTGGTTAGTACAACTTCTTTTGCAAGTCTTCAAACACTGACACGGTACAGTTTGGCACAACAACAGTTAATAGAAACCCTCAATTTCTTCTTCTCTTGCCCAAACTAAAAAGGACCTTCATAGTTTGGAACTTTCAGCTTCATCCTCAATGGCTTCTTCCCCCGACAGGAAAACGACCTACCGTTCCAGATGGCAGAGCAAATGAAAAAATGTGTCCTGACATAAAAGCACAAGAGAGGGGGAAAATGTTGAGAAATATCCAGTTACAACTTACAACTAGGAGCCATAATGTGAAATGGTCACTTACTTCTTATGAATACTGAGAATAGCAGTGTTAGCCTTTCATTTTTGCTTCGAGGCACTAGACAAAGCAAGACAGTGTTCTAAAATTCTTTCATTCTTCTGCTGCAGAGTAATATTCGTCGTCAGAGCCACCGCTTCCGCTTGTTGCTGCCTCTTGTGTTGCCTCAACCATGGCACCTTCTTGTTCATCCATAGCCTCGTAAAGAGACATGCTGCTCTTGGATTGGTTCATTTTACTGATCAGCTCTTCCATGTCGTGCTCGTACAGTGCACGGGCCCCACATTTCTTTACCTGCGAGCTTCTGTAGTTTTCACCCATTCCAAAGACGAACTTGACCTCCAGACGGTTCTCAGGTTTCCGCAAATGACTGGGCAAAACAAGTAAGAAAAGGTGATCTGAACCAATTTGTATATGAGTAGCGGAACCAACACCTCCCAAATTACTACTACCATAACTGTTCCAACGACAACGAAAGTCTTCAGCAACGGCAGATGGATTGTCTGGAGGTACAATTAGAGCACACACAGCAAACCCAATCCATTTGCTATTACATGCACCCGAAGGTAACTTCCCAGTTACCGAGTTTCCCACACTTTGATTATTGAACCACTCTGGAATTTCACTTCCAGGAATTACAAAACAGAAATACTGAATAGAGCGATGGGTTTCCTGCATATGAACCATTATGTGAGAGAGCGATGGGTTTCCTGCATATGACTTCCAGGAATTACAAAACAGAAATACTGAATAGAGCGATGGGTTTCCTGCATATGAACCATTATGTGAGAGAGCGATGGGTTTCCTGCATATGAACCATTATGAGAGAGAGAGAGAGAGAGAGAGAGAGAGAGAGAGAGAGACCTCAAGCAACCGCTTTATCACTGAATATACAAAATAAATAGCATCTTGATTACCAACCGTCCTCAAGCAATTGTGGCAAGTGAGGCGAAAATCCGATAATCTGCACAAATCTGGTGGATCTGGAAACACTTGCAAGGAAGTACAATTATCGGCTTTCACCCGTAAGCGGAAGTCACTTACTGGAAGTTCTGGCAATTGTTGAAGCATTTTGCAATTCTCCAAATCAATACATTCAAGCTTAGAAAGCAAATGAATGCTTGCAGGAAGGCCAACAAAATTGTTTCCTCTGAGTCCCAACCTTCGTAAGGAGGACAGAGAACCAATATCATTGGGAATGTCTCCTTCACAGAGATTACAGTCATTCAGATTTAATCTCGTCAAAGAAGAGAAATGCTTCAAGGAAGCTAACAGAGGAATCAAAGGGTGAGGACTCTTTCTTGGAAATAAGCCAAAAGATGATACTCTGAGATTCTGCTTAAGAAAAAGAGAGAGTGGCTGATCTCTTATAACAATTCCACTCAAATCAAGCTCCACCAAACTCTCACTCAAGTGCTCAATTGATGAAGGCAGTTTCTCAACAGCAGTCCCACGTAAATAAAGCTTTGATAATCTTTTCATTCGCCCCACAAATTCTGGAATCATTTTCAGTTTTGAGCAGCAGGACACATCAAATGTTTCAAGAAACTCCATATTTACTTCACTTGGTAGACTCTTAATACTTTTGCAGTTTCTAAAATTCCAAATTTTGAGTCTCTTCAGCAATGCAATGGATGGATGAATCTTAACTAAATTGGTACAACCTTCAAGAACCAACTTCTCAAGATTTGGAGTAACTGTGAAATCTGGGGTCTTTGTCAAGTTTATGGAGTAACTAAGATCAATGGATTTCAACTTGCCCAAATACTGTAAAAAACATGGAGAATGGTAGAACAATCAGCTTCAATGCATGAACTTTAAAATTTAATTATATTTGTGCAGTAGCAGATATTCAATAACTTACTTTTATTCCATTCCAGAGGTTATCAATACTGCTATGAACCAAACTGAGTTCAGTAAGTTCATCCGGTTGAAAACATGGTGGGAGAGATTTTGAAGGATACCAACTCCAACTCAGAAATCTCAAGGCATTAGGAAGAAATTTTGGGCCAACAGAAAGCCTCAAATTATGAATGTAGAGCAGCTTCAATTTACACATTTTAGAGAAGGCTTCAAGATTCCAATCCGCCTCTTCTAATTCAGCCAAGTCTAACAATATGCCTTCAATGGCTTCTGTTCCCTGTTACAACAGATGAGTCAATTCCAGGATTAAGATTAAATGACATCACTAACCAAGTTTGGTGATTCAATTTTTTCAAAATCTTACCGTATTCTTTGTGAATACATGAAAAATGTCATTGCGAAGACACAACCGACTGCGTCCACCAGGCTCTTCATTCTCTTGACGGACAATTTCACATCCCATTTCGTGTATCAAGTCATGCACATCTACCCGGTTGTCTGATGAAATAGTTAAGAGAGATTTCTCAGCAAGAACATCTATTGTAATACGATTGCAAAGGTCAGAACTGTATACTAGTTCAATCATAAACTCGTTACGGTACAGCCTGCGGAAACATGCAATGTCCAGAAAAATTTTCTTCTCTATCTCATCAAGTCCATCAAAACTTATCTTCAGTATTTCAAAAACTGTTCTGTTGGGAGTTTGCTGTAGTTTTTCCAATGCAGAACTCCATGCATCTCTACTTCTTTTGTACAAGAAAGACCCCAAAATTTTAAGAGCTAAGGGAAGACCTCCAGCATACCTAACAAAACTAATAGACTGTTCTGCGTAATCTTCTTCAAGCTCATGTTTCCTAAAAGCTTTCCAACTAAAGAGCTGAAGAGCTTCTTTTTTGTTTAATCCCTTCAACTCATATGGTTTTTCTATACCATGTGTGACTAGTACATGCCGATCTCTAGTTGTAATAATGATTCTACTCCTTAAACCAAACCAGTCTTTTTCTCCCACCAAGTGTTCCAGTTGCTGTGATTGATCCACATCGTCAAGAACTAGAAGAACTGCTTTATTACAAAAACATCTCTTTGTCATAGTGATTCCACTAAAAACATCCCATACTTGAACATGTTCTTCCTTCAAGATTTGGGAAAGAATATGTTTTTGTAGATAAACTAGACCGTGGGTTGCGGAAACCTCTCTGACATTAGCAAGAAAGATGCAAATATCAAATCTATGAGAGATTTCCTCATAAACTAGTCTAGCAAGGGTTGTCTTACCCAGCCCACCCATCCCCCATATCCCTATAAAGCGAACATCATTTGCTTCTTTATCTAAAAGAACATCTATCTCCTCCAGCTTAGAATCCATTCCAAATAACTTCTCTGAGGAACCAAATACAGAGAGACTAGGATGCAATTTGCTCCACAGTGCTTGCACAATCTCTCTGATAAGCTCAGTTTCATACCTACAATAAGAATATAACAAATCTCTTGCTGAATATATGAACATGTTGAATATAAAGTTCTCTTGTAAGATAGAACTGAATCGCAATAATAGTGGCATTCTAATGCTCCTAGCAAGAGTAAAATTTCACACATGTTTTCGAAATTTGGCATAGTGTGTGTAAGCACTCACTAATCTAAGTTCATATTTTCAAAATTTCAATACTCACGAGCATTCAAACATTAAAGATCATTATTTATGAGTCATTCGAGCTTACCTATAATTCTCTGAAGTCCATCCAGCGAGATTGGCCACTTCGGTTAAAGCATCTCTCCACCCTTCCACCTCCTCATTACCTACCCCAAACTTCTCTTCATGTTCTTGAAACGCTTCAGCAAAGCTGCCCCTTTGATGTCTCACAAGAGAGGGATCCACCTCATAAAAGATCGGCAGAATTGTCCCCCTCTCATCCATGCATTCAAGAATCTTAGACAGTTCAAGTAAGCACCATGTAGAAGAAGCATAGTTTGGCGAAAGAACAACGATCGCAAACCTCGATTGCTCTATTGCTGTGAGGAGCTCCAGAGAGATGGCTGTGCCTCTTTCAAGCTGTGGATCGTCCCTGAAAGTCCTGATTCCTTGCCGCTCCAACTCGTGGTGTAAGTAGTCTGTGAAGCCCTTGCGGGTGTCTTCACCTCGGAAGCTCAAAAACACGTCGTATTTCAACGGGAAAGCTGAACTCGATGAGGCTCCAACTTGGGTGCTCAACGCCATTGGAAAGTGTGTGAGTGGTGATCAGAGTTCTTCTCCAAACGCACAATCACTGGACAAGAAATTGTACACGATCGAGAGAAAGGGGTTTCAAGTCATGGAAATAATAGAGAGAGGGAAGTGCACCATCTCATAGTCAATTGATTCTGGGGTCCATTCCCACCATTAGCGAAGCCAATAGTGACACACTGACACGTACATCTAATAATCCATTGGAAATATCTCTGTAAATCCCTTGTATGCATATGTCCAACGACCACACAAAATAATGGAGAGGAGAGAGAGAAGAAGACGACGGAAAGAGAAGACTTTGATTGAAACATCGCCAAAGTCTTTCAATAATGGAGAAATGGGTAGGGTCAGACGACTCTTATATTGTATTGGTCTATTGGATCTGGGAGATAAGGTAGTTTTATTTATTTATTTATTAAAAAGGTATTAATTGTTTGATGTAACAGAGTGCCCTGTACAGAAAAGAGCATGGAATTACTACAGCCTTGCCTTCATGTAATCTCAATCTATGACTATTTCTGATTTATTCGGAAAAAACAAGGGAGGAAGGTCTAGACGTTCTTTAGCATCTCACCGTATTTGTCCGCAAGTTGGAATTGGTAGAAGGTTGTATATGTCAAAGGTTGTGCATTGACATCTTTGCTTGTTTTTTCTCATAATCTTCTTAAAGCTTGTATATTTTGTAAGCTGAAAAATGCATTTGCTTTGAAAGTTGAAACCTTTAGAATTTAGAAGCATGCATTTGCTTTTCAATGATTTTAGCTTATTAGAAGTTAAGTTTGCAGTTTCTTTTCTCAGTTATTCTTTAAAAAGACAAAAAAAAAATTATATTCATTTTGTAGCTTGAAAGTTGAAATCTTTACATGATTTTGTTTCTCTTGATTTTTGAACTTTCTTCAGTTTGAAAGTTGAAACCTTTACATTCTTTTTCTTTTGAAGAACATACATTTACTTAATATTTCTCATGGTACTTGTTCTTGAAGATTGAGACATGTACATGTTTATTTTCTGTTTGGTTTTTTTTATTTTTTTTTATAAAAGAAATGGAAGAAACTACATGCATTTTATGATCAATTTTTGGTTTTGGTTTTGGTTATAGTCCTTTGGCAATGGAAGTTGAGCCAAGACAAACTTTACTAGCAGAGTTGCAAAGGGAAATGAGTATGGATTTACCTGATCTGCTTTAGTGCTTTATTCTGTTGTATTCTCTCAGTTTGTGGCTTGGTATGGAAATGTCAATTGTTTAACTTCACTACAGTTCAGTTTGGGGTAGCTAGGTGTACATTTGCAATCCTGGCATTACTGTACATGCACGCAGGCAAAAAGCAGCAATATTGTAATGAGTTTGAGGCTTGTTTCGCATAACAAGTTTTCACCTTTATTGGGTTTATATTCCCTAGGCCTTGGCTTTTAGCTGTATACTCATCTTCTCATTTGTTTGAGGCTTGTTTCGCATAACAAGTTTCACCTTTATTGGGCTTATATTCCCTTGGCCTTGGCTTTTAGCTGTATATAAGTATATTCATCTTCTCATCTGTTTGAGGCTTGTTTTGGCAATGCTGTTTAACATGTTGGTCATTAGTTATATGTTGTTTAATTTATTTTCAGCTTGATTGATTTATATGACCTTGGTCTTGAATTGGTTGCTGCATAATGCTGTTATATATTTATATATAAATATATATATATATATATATATATATATATATATATACAGGTCGGATCGAGAGCGG
>BDJD01000595.1:49623-63670 GCA_002564525.1 Rosa multiflora
TGGGTAGGGTGGGTTGAAGAAAAGTAAGAAAAAGGATGAGAAGAGGATTGAGGTGATGATTCCGGCGACGATCTTCATGAATCAGACTAGATGTCTGAGGTTGGGTTGGGAAACAAGCCGTAAAACAGGAAAACAAAACCCGGGACTAGCTGCCCGAACGACGAACACACTCCCCCTACTCTCTAGCCGGCAATCAAGATCCAAAGAGATCTAGATCTAAGCTAGAGGGGGGAGGAGAGGACGAGATCTACCTTCTCTCTCTAGTTTTAGAGAGAAGGAAGAAAGACAGGAAGAGGAGACTTTTTTTCGTTTTTTTGTGACAGGACTGGCAATTTGATTTCATTACATTGCATACGCCAGCACTCATCAAAGATGATCAACTCTACTACTACTAGAGGCTATAATCCCCGAGTTCGGTTGCCAAATCTAAATCTATGGCCTGAGTGGGAAGGGGGTCTCCATGTACTTCAAAACGAAAAGCATGTTACTGCCAATCAGAGGGAGAAACTAATGGGTCTGCAATTACTGGGCAAAGGAGGGTGACAATCCACGGCCAACATTTGCCAGTGCTGCTACACAAGGCAGATCATTTGCCCTTTTTCTTTCTTTTTGACCTTCCCCAAATGTAAAACTACACATCTCATTATGCAAGGACATGTAATGCAAGCACTGCTTCACTTTGTATATAGATAATGAGGTTCATAAAACATAGTTGAAAGGATTTTGAAACTACATAGTACACATCTGAACACTATTAAGACATGGAAAATTAATGAGGCAAAAATGATGGCAGGAAAACCATAATAAAACCAAAAATTGGGAGCCAAGGTATTGATCAAGCAGAAAAACCATAATAAAATTTATCACATATTATAGATAAGCCAAGATGAAATTGCTTTCCCGAAGTTGGGTTCAAAAGACAAAGTAGAATAACATAAACTTCGAATATAATCCCAATACTAGCAATTGAACAAAACTGCTATTTTTTCCCAAAAAAGAAAGTTATCTGTTCTTGAAATACAAACTCAGGAAACCAAGCAACTGTTGAAGCAACATCCTATCTTAAGAAAGATTAGAGCTATTGGGCAACAACCTTTCCTCTAAGTCAAATTAGAACAAGGATGTCGAAACCCCATAGTAGCAAAATTAATAGAATTCTAAAAGGCTAAAAGGTAAAACAGAATTGAAATCACATAAATTGGAAATAGGTTATTATTGACAAACAGAATAAAAGAAAAGCCACTCCCCCAACTCAAATCAAACCGAGAATAATCAAACCATCCAAGCACACCAATCCCACAATCAGTTCATATGCTCAAGGCAATAGAATAATCAGACCACCAAATCCTCAACTCAATTTTCACAAATGAATTACGTACTTGATTTGAAAAGTAATAACTAACACATAACAAATTCACAAAGCCATGAATCTTGACCAAGCATCAACAGAGCAATAAAGAAATTCAAGTAAAATTATAAAACAGAGGAGTCAGCCACCTAAAGCAAGACAACCATAGATACTAAACAACCCGAATGGAAACCCATCACTTCTGAAAATTTCCTCCCTTTGCCTTCTCACAGTTCAGTTTCAAAAGCAGCAAAATCAAACTCCCATTCTCATTTGTTCATCCTTCTTTTTCTTCTAACACTTAATCGATCCCCTCCCTTATGTTTTCGGTTTGGTTCTTTTTTTCCCCACTTTTCATCTTCTTCTTCTCTCTTTTATTTTCCCGTCTTCTTCCCCTTTCATCTGATTTCTAACTCTCTTTATTTTCTGTCACCCACTCCCCCCCCCCGGGTGAACAACCAAACCAAACCAAACATTCTTATCACTTTAACAATTATCAAGCAAAAATAAATAAATAAATAAAACAATTAATTAATACATAATATATATATATATATATATAACAGAAAGTTTTAACTAAAGAAAAGTAACAAAATAATAAGAAATTTAAAAAGAAACTAACCCAAAAACAAAAACACTTTGAAGGTGCAGGATATCACACTTACGCTGATAAACAACAATCTAAATAGGACCATAACCCAATTTTCTTTCTTCTCAGAAGGAAACTACCACTACATTACTGAGATACACAAATACCATTCCACTGCAGCACTAATTCAATTCATTGGGCAACAAAATAGACCATAAAATTATTTGAATCACCAAACTCAATTCAGTTTTTGGTCCTTCAAAAAATCAACCATGCTTATCAGGACGGTGTCCTCCCCATTCACACTTTCCTATTAACAAAATCAGTTCAAAAGTCTACAAAGGACTAACCTTGCTACAATCACAGCAACCAAGCCCCAATGGTCGATATAGCAAACTAATCTTTCTTGCAGGGAACTCTTGTGTTGGCTCTTGATTGCTTCGGGGTGAAGAATCTGAAGGTATAGATCTGCAAAACAAGCGTGTTTCAATTAAACTTACCAATTTCATCTATTGAGAAACAAAACACATGCATTAAAAACCCAATAAAAACGAAATTGAACGAAACCCAGATCATATAAATCCCAGAAAAATTGACTAAAGCCAACACCTTTCTCAAAACAAAGCTTCAATGGTGCAGTCGAGCTTCAAGGACAAAGGGAGAGGGCTAGTACCGGCGATTGTCCATGAGAGATTAAGAGAGAGAAGACGACGACTCACTGAGTGATTGACTTCGGATTCAAGAAGACACCAACCAAAGTCATTGAATGCCGCCGTTTCGCCGCCGTCGTCTATCAAGGAGGCTGAGAGAGAGAGAGAGAGAGGTCTGGGTTATTTTGAACGATGTTTGTTATTTTGACGAGGATGAAAGGCACCCATCCCCAAATAGAAAAGAACCGAATCGAAATTAGCTGAGAGAGAACACAGATCGGAGAGAGCTGAGAGAGCTAAGTGAAAAAGAGAGAGTGAGGCCGATGTTTTAGTTTTCGCGGGTTCTAGCTAGCTAGGTCGAGATGACAGAGCTGATTGATCGAGTGAGAAGGACAGAAAGCGACTTGATTGCGAGGGATATATGTCAAATAGCACAAGTCAAAATTACTTGGGAAATTTTAAAACAACCCCCACATTGAGACAAAATTTAAATGTGGTTGATTGCCTATGATAATTCAAGGTGGTTGATTGGATCTGGTTCTAAAGTTTCTTTTTGGAGGGATAAATTCTTGGAGCGGCCTCTCATTGATTTCTTTGAGGGACATATTGGTATGGTGGATGATCTAAATGGTACAGTGGCAAATTTTATTTCTAATGGAGCTTGGCATCTTCCTCCTTTATTACAACTTCACTTCCCAGGTCTTTGCGACCTTATTGAGCAGGTACCCATTGCTTCTCATCCTTTAGCTATTGATGAACTTATTTGGTCTGCAGCATCATCTGGTATGCTTACTGCAAAGGACTCTTTTCAATTTTTAAGATCGCATGCTCCTTCGGCTTCCTGGAGTAAGTCTATTTGGTCAAATTCATTACACCCCGTATGTCTTTGTTGGCATGGCAGGTCTTACATGCTCGGGTTCTTACTGAGGATTTATTGCAAAGGAGGGGTATTGCTCTTACTTCTAGATGTGGTCTTTGTTGCAAGTTTATGTGGAGTCTGTTGAGCATATTTTTCTGAATTGCTCCTTTGCTTCAGCAATATGGCTTTTTTTGTTGCATAATTTTGAATTGGGTGCTTTGCCCAGTTCACTATTAAATGTCTACACTTGTGGTCTTCATGCTGGACGTAGTGCTCAACTAAAGGAGTTATGGATGGTGGCTTTTACTACTGCTTTATGGTTCATATGGAATTCTAGAAACAAGGTCAGATTTGACGGTGTAGTGGTTCATGCTACTAATGTGTTTGGGATGATTATTGGGCATATTCAAGCTTCTAGTCGCCTTGTTATTGGAGTAATGCATAACTCAATACTTGATCTTCGAGTGTTGAAGTATTTTGGGGCTAGTTGTAATCCTCGCAGTGCTCCTAGAGTTTTTGAGGTTATTTGGCGCCCTCCTCCTTCTGGATGGGTTAAGGTTAACACTGATGGGGCTTGGAGAAGAGGTTTAGGTGTGGGAGGCTATGGTAGTGTTTTCAGGAATGATCAAGGGTGTTTTATTGGAGCCTTATCTTCTTCTCTTGATATTCCTAGCTCAGTTGTAGCAGAGGTAATGGCGGTTATTAAGGCAATTGAGCTTGCTTGGGTGAGAGATTGGAATTATGTTTGGTTAGAGGTGGATTCTCAAATTGTGCTTGACCTTCTTCATTCTCCCATGTTAGCTCCTTGGCAGCTTCGTGTGCAGTGGAAAAATTGTCTGCACCGGATTTCAACGATGCGCTTTCGCTCCTCACATATTTATCGGGAAGGAAATTAAGTAGCTGATGCCCTTGCAGGTTTTGACACATCATCTTCTAGTATGACTTGGTGGGACACGCCTCCGGTTTTTTTTCATTCACTTTATAATAGAGATAGGTCTGGACTTCCTAATTTTCATTTTCGATAGTTTGGGTTGCACTTTTTGTATGAGAGGTTTTGGTGTTTGTACCCCTCTCCTTTTTATCTTCTTCAATAAATAACCTCGTTCTTACGAGGGTTAAACAAAAAAAAAAGAGACAACATTTAAATGTTGTCTGAATGTCACAACATATTCCAGTCAACTAGGGCATATGGCTATTTGAGAGGGAAAAGAATTCATCAACTTTTGGATATCCCTCCAAATTTGAGATAGGAAATCACCACCTTCTACAACTACACAAATGTGTTGTCTGAATGCTCACCATTTTTCCAAATTAAACCAGTATGGTTTTAGTGTATATTCAGACGACAGAAAAAAAAATTATGTCGTCTAAAGGCCTTTTTGGCATAGTGATTGCAGGATATAAGAACATCTTTTGCCATGGTACCTTTCGGTAGAGAAGGCACATCTAGACAGAAGTTGGACTGCTGAATACACTGCCTATAGAGACGGTGATGATAGAGTAGAACCTATCTGCAGAGTCTCCATATTCCGAGCTGAAAATTGAAGACTAACTAAGTATAAATTGTTCATGGTTCCATATCATACGCTTGAGAGGTTAGATATGAGGAAAAATTAATTAGTTTAGATTAGTGATAGATGGAGTTCAGAGGAAGTATTGCTATTAATGTAAAATTGAGTTGGATTTGAGTGCAATTTTCATTAGCGAATGTTCCCCTTATTGTATCCAAACCATCTCATCTAGAAAAGAGAGAGAGAGAGAGAGAGAGAGAGAGACTTTGTGAGATAGTGCATCAATCTTTGAATCATTCAACCATATACACTTTCAGAAAAAAATTTCCTCTCTTTTGGTAAACAAACATGTTCTGAGTGAGTGTTTTTTACAAAAATGGTCCAATAAGAAACGGTGTTGAAAACAATGTGATCCATATCATGTCGATTCTTTCAACATGTAAAACCTCAATGCAACTTATTAGAAATCATTTCTGCAGCCAAAAATAAACAGTTGGTGATGTTGAATCTTTTATATTCATTTTTTTGGTTTTGTAATTTGCTTGTCTTGTAGAACTGATAGAATATCCCAAACAAAATTGGATGATCAGCTTATGTGCCTAAATCATTGAAGAAAAGCTCACGTAGTTGCTTTCAAAATAGTTGGGCGCACCATATACAATGGTCAAAGTCCTCAAACCCATGAGACACAAGCCCAAGTCAAATCAAACATTTAGAAAACTCCAATAATTTTCCAGCCTCCAGACCAAAGATTTCAAAAAGTCTATCAAAGTTTCCTCTTCAAAAAAAAAAAAGTCTATCAAAGTTCTTCTCTCTATGCACGAAGAAGAAGTTTGTCTTTCATCATCTCTCTTTCTTAATTTTTTGTCTTTTCTATAATCTTTTATGATATCAACCTTTTTTGATACCCAACATGTTCATTGTAGTTGTTGAATGTGATTTTTGTTTTTTTGTTTTTTTTTTCAATTGTGATACTTCGAACCCTAATAGAAATAAAAATGATTTATGAAATCCTAAAACTCAAATATTGTGGTCTAACCCTAAGACCTTGAACCATACTAAATTTTATCTTATTAATTAATTATTCTCATTAATTTGAATTTGTTGTAGAGAATCAGAAATTGAGAGATAATCGCTGTGTATTCTCATTGATAATAGGGGTCTCTTTATATAGAGGATTACAATGCATAGAGTTAGAATTATACAAGGAAAGATAATCTCTAGATTCTTCTAATTAAACCCTATTACCACTAGGTCAAGTAACCTAGAGTTTGGGCTAAACACAAATTAGGTTTTCCTTCAACACTCCCCCTTGTGTTGCCCAAACGCGGTGCTTCTCTCGTTGCCTCATTAAAAACCTTGCCGAGTAACAAAAATCCAGTGGGAAAAAAATAACATCGGTCGAAGGGGAAAAAGAGCACAACACACCCTTCATGTTTCGAGGTGAACATGTAGACATCCCCCCCTGATGTCTGCGCCTCCCCCTGATGACTACGATCATGGGAGTTCAGATAATTTCCACAAGCCAATTCTTGCCACATGTTTCTCGAACGTGTATTTGGGCAATGACTTAGTAAACAAGTCTGCCTCACTGTCCTCAGATTGAACCTAGTTCACTTTGATCTCTAGGAGAGTATGTTGTTGCTGATTATGCTTGGTGTTATCGCTTTTGATATAGCATTGCCTCATTTGTTCAAAACAAGCAGCATTATCCTAAATGCTCGTAGTCTCATCTGTGGAAGACTTCAAACCACAATTGTTCGAACATGCGTAATTATGGATCCAATCCATATACATTCACGAACCACTTTGTGAAGAGCAATGATCTCTGCATTGTTCGAAGATATAGAGACTAGGGTCTATTCTGTAGACATCAAAGAAGTCACGGTCTTTTCCCATGGTGAACACTTGACCAGATTGGGAATAACCTTTGTGTGGGTCAGAGAGATACCCAATATCAGCAAAACCTTCCAAAACACATGTCGTTTTGGGATGGGGATAGTGGACGCAGGCCAGTGTTGGCGGCGTACCTGGTGTGTGATGGGTCCGAATCCATCACCTCTTTGTAGAGATAGAACAAGCCCATATCAATCATACATCTTAAATATCGAAAGATTTCTTTTACACCAATCCAATGGCGTCGCGTTGGCGCAGAGCTATATCTAGCTAACAAGTTCACAACATATGAGATGTCCATTCTTGTGCATTGGGATAAGTACAATAATGCACCTATTGTACTAAGTAAGGCACTTCTGCCTCTAGCACATCTTCGTCATCATCCTTTCGACGAAGAGGATCCTTTTCAGGATCAAGACTATGGACGATCATGGGGGTGCTTGAAGGCTTGACCTTGTCAAAATGCCTAAGCATCTATCAACACGATACTCAAGTTCTAAACCGAGACATAATGGTGTTCTCCCAAAATCCTTCATCTCAAACTCGGATATCAAGTGTTCAGCGGTTTCCCTTAAATCTTTGAGGGCTTCTAATGAAGATCATGTCCAACATGAACAACGATAGAATCCGAAACTTGTTATAGAAACGCGTGGGCATATCCCTTCCCAATCAAGTAGTCACTTTAGTGAGCATTTAAATCTTATTGTAAACGCGTTTCACCATGAATCTTCATGTATATTCCGTATCTAGATCCCCATAGAGATACGTAGTGACCACATTTGTAGGTTGCATGTTCAGTTATTCAGAAACTACCAAACTGACAAGGTAGTGGAGTGCAATGACATCCATTACGAGAGAATATGTCTCATCATAGTCGATTCCAGGACGTTTTGTGAGAAGCCTTGTGCCATAAGGCGAGATTACCATCTTTTTTTCTCATCATGCTTTCTAACGAAGACCCATTAGTCAATAGGTTTTATGTTAGGAGGTGTTGGCATCATTAGCTCGAAAACCTTCCTCTTCGTTAGAGAATCCATCTTAACCTGGATCGCATCTTTCCATTTAAGCCAAATTTCTCTACGATGACATTCATTCATCAACGGAGCGTGGTTCAATATCATTAGACTCAATAAACTTATGAGCAACGAAATGCACAACTACATCATGAATTATGATGGAGTTTCTATCCCACATCTCATGTACACTAGTGTAAGTTTCATAGAGCTCTATATTCTCAGGAATAGGTTTTGACGTTGAGGCGTCCCCTAACGATAACCATAACCTAGAAGATTCTCATGAGACAGATTTTGAGTGTCGATGATTCAAGGATTGGTTTGTGTCAATGTATCCTTTGAACCCACGGGCCTCCCATGCATCATAGCTGGGGCCATGGCCTATAACACCAGAGTGCCACTCTCTTTGGCGTTGGCGCCATGCCTACCTCCGTGTAGGGTGGCGCTACGTCCTTCCTTGCAGGCATGTTTGCAGCATATTTGTGTGATCTCGTCACTTTAATAGGGATCGAGATGAGACATAGTGGGGGCAGGCCATGACAATTTCTGTCGTTCCTGCTCAACATCTGTGTGCTTATCTCCCCCTAACGACAGGAAGACTGTCTCATCAAAGTGACAACCCGCAAATCTAGCTGTAATGAGATCGCCTTGCAAGGGAATTAAGTGGCGGACGTTTGTTGGAGTCTCAAATCCAACATAGTTGCCCATTCGTCTTGTAAGGACCTATCATAGAGCGTTGTGGCGGCACATTTTGACAGGACCTGCCCTGAATTTCACCCTGAAATCTGAGGTGACCCTGTGGGGCCCACCTTAGGAATAACTCTACCGAAAATTCAGCAGAGTTACCCCTAAAAATGGACTACCCAAAACCTGTAGAATTACAATCACCCTTCTAACAAATCATCCATAATCTCTTTGAGCCACCCTGCTCCTCAAAATCCAACAACTCCACAATTTACAATTTACAACTAAAATCCGAACAATACAACATAACCCAAACTTTACAATAATTGTCCCACAGGTTATCAGAGCAATCTAAAAGAGAGAAGGAATTCATAATACACGTAGGTTCAACGATTAACCTACAATATGAAAACGACTGCTGCAGATGCTATGCCTCGAATCCTAGTATGTCAAACCAGCTACTCTGCCGACTGGGCATTTGAAACCAAAGGGCCCAGGGGAAAGTAGATAAAAAGTTAGCGTGAGTGGACAAAAATAAACAATTTAAAAGAAAAAGGATTTCATACTTTCCCACATTTATTCCTTTAAAAACTCAATGCATGCACAAATGGTAAAACACATTTAGCTTTAAATCCAAGGATTTCAAAACGATAAACCGACTAGCCTCGCTAGTCACAACATTCGAAAAAAAAAATATAAATTGTAAAACCTAAATCTAGTTTCTCAAGATAAGACCAGCCCCGCTGGCTATAGTGAAAATCGGACTAGCCCCGCTAGTCAAGCAACGATAAGATATGGGGAAAAAGTTTCACCATATGAAAAAAGGGAGCCTCCCAGGCTCGGGTCGGAGTGTCCCACACTCTGGAGCATCCCATTCTCTGCTCTTACTCACCCACAAACACATAGTAAGCAGGGAGGAGTACTAATAGGCTAGCTAGCAATAAATATGACGACCCAGGTATGGTGGGTTAAAATCATACGAAAATCGAAAATCAGTAAGGCTTCCCCATAAGTCCCGCGAATAAAGAAACACGGGTACGATTCCCAACCGTACCCGCAAATTCTCGTAGAAAGTCACATAAATCTACAGCGTGTCCGACACGCTAAAAGAATAATTAGATCAATCGTTTCCTCGACCAAAATTCCATTTTAAAAAATCTGAAAACAATTCATTCCCGAAATCACTTTATAATATTTCATAAATCATACTTTATTTCGGAATTTTCAATATCCTTGTAAAACTTAGAGCCAAAAATCATTCTAAAATTATAACCATGATAAATCATGATCAAATTCAAAATCCGAAATTCAAATCAATAAACCAATTGATATTCTTAAATAAATAAACGTAATAATTAATTACGAAATGATATTGCATGCATCATTTAAAATCAAAAGTCCACTCACAGTATATGGCTAACGTGGTATCCAAGCGTAAGGATCCTCGTCGAGCGATAGGTCGGTATCTCGTCTTGTACACAATTATATTTCGTAAACAACAATTCAATAAATATTTACGATTCAAAACAAATCCTGAAAACCCTACGTACTCCAACATCTCCATTTCTTTCCGTATTCATGCCAAACTTCACCATTAATATCCATCCGTCGTTAATGTATTCCATATCGGAACAAGGGAAATCCGAAGGTCGGATTCCCACAAATCACCAACCGAAACTCCCAAACTTCGGAAATTCATAATCCATGTCAAACTTCTCCCAAAATTAACCAAAATCACATATTCAACCTCTACAACAATTATAGAATTTAATAGGCTAAAAATTGAAATTAAAAAGCAGCCCTACGCGCCTCCACGCACGACCTACAGTGACGGCGCGTGGGGCCCACTCGTCGGCCGCCACCACCTCCGATGGCCACCAAATTTTGGCAGCAACAACTACTCAACACGCCTAATATTTTTCTCAACTACAACACAATCTAATTTTACCTTGAAATAGTAGAAATCAACCGGTGAAGAAAAACCCAGAAATTCCAAACCCTAGGTTTGGGAATTTCCTCGATTCGTCCTCCACGCTGCAAATTGAAGTGAATGACCTTAGGGGAAATGATCACCGGCAAAAACCAAACCCTCGACGCCGGTTTGGTGGCTGGAGACTGCCGAAAATGGCTGAATCGCCGGAAAAGCTCAGACTGCCCCCGTGAGGAACTTTGCTTCGATTCGGGGTTTTCCGGCCAAATCACCTTGATTTACTACCACCGGCGTGCGCAGCGGAAGGGGGCGGTCCTGTATTTCCCCGTGGCACGCCGTCAGGTGGCCGGACGGCTGCGATTCGAACGGAGGAAGAAGAAGCTGACGGAAATGAAGAAGAAAGTAATCGGGGGAGAAGAGAGAGAAAAATTACTGTGGGTTTCCAGAAATGGAAACCTACAGTGGTAACTTTCCATATATATACCAAATTTACCATAAACAGTAACTTCCTTATTTCGCTCATAACTTTCGCATCCGAAATCCGATTTCTACGTACTACATATGGATGCGTTCGGTTTAACGTCCCCTACAACTTTCATGAAGGAATTTTCTCAATTTTTTACCCGAACAAAAAGTCAACTTTTAGGGCCACTAAACGTACTGAAATGATAATAAAAGTGAAAATAAAGGTCATTTACCGTCCAAATGACTAGTAAACGGGTAATTGAGATACGGGACGTTACACATTTGGCACATAAATGGCTCACTCAAATATGCGTAAGTACGATACTTGTATCCAGTCACTAGCTGTAAGGCAGAGGTATATTGAGTGGTGGTGGGTCGTAGACGAATTAGCAAAGCTGCATACGATATTGTATCACCCCAAGCGGAAAGAAGGAGATTGGTACGCATTACCAATGTCCGGACTATCATCGTAGTCATTTCTGTAAGACCATTTAGGTGTGTACATGGGAATATAATGTCCAACATCAGTCCCATTACAATATCCATCGAAAGTCTTTCAATGTAAACTCTCTAGCATAGTCAAATCCAATTGATTGAATATGATGAACTGGGGAGTGAGCCCGTTGTCATATGATATGTGTTAGGAGTGTAGCGTAAGCAGTATTTATAGGTGGACAATGGCACAACACGTGATAGGCGTGTTTGCGCGTCAACCAACATCATGAAATATTTAAGCGTCCGCAAGTTGGTTGAATCAATCCACAGAATCCCCATGGATTCTATGTAAGAACATAATGAGTATTCTCATATCATTTGCATAGGACGGTCTCAGTCCTAATTTCCCTAAGGAACGGGCTTTGTAAAACAAGCGAGAGGCTTTAGAAGCAACCAATGAGAATTTTGGTTGGGCTTGAGCGTCTTTAACGCTATTCGAAGCAAGTTGGTGATTGCAGCATCACCTAGGGCGCCATCACAGTGATGGACGCCATCCATGGCGTCATGGATAGGGACTGCGCCAGCCCTATGCTGGTGGTGGACGGAGGCAATGCCTTAGGCAGCAGCGTCGGTCACACTTAGTCTAGGAATCAACTTTTGATTCATGCTTCATTTCGCTCGAGAGAAAGGATGTCCATGTGAAGTCTTTGGTAGACGGATTATCATATCATGACTAGGATGATCTATCCTGTCGTGACAAAGCCAATATGTGTCTAAATCCAAGAGATCTTCTCTCATAACTTTTATTGGATTAATAGCTCGAATAGTGACATAGAGTCCACTAGAGAGACACATAAACTTCTCTAAGATGTGTCTTTATTCGCAATCATCAAAGGTATTGCAAAGGAACTCATTTCCGTTCTCTACATGCATTTTTACATGGAATTCGTTGGCTATTCATAGGGTACGACTTTCCCTAAGAGCGTAGAGAGTTTATGTGACAGCTGTAATCAAGGTGCCATTTGGCAAGTGGAACGTGGAACGTGGGCTATTCCATGTCCTTGAATTAATACTGATGGCCCAGCCATCATAGTCACAAAAGTCATATGCTCATAATCAAAATGGAGTCATAAAGAACTCGAAATTTTATTCATAAGCCAACAGAGTACATCATTATCTCTTAATCATTAGGAGAATCTAATCCAAATGCTAGCTAATGCAAAACAATGGTAGTCATCTAACTTCTTTCAGTAATTCCAAAATAAATGTGACCAGGTGAGTAGAGAGATGTCGGTGGAGCAAGGCTCACTTAAGTACCACTAATCTCAGAACCTTCCTAGAAATCACACTTACTTTGGGTGAGCCTACTTTGAAGAAAGACTACACCATTGGCATTTACTACAAAGTATATATATATATATATATATATATATATATATATATATATGGCAATTGCCTATTACATCTCTTGAAAAAATAAAGACTTAAACAGAATTGGCGATCTATTGATCCCAGCCAGATTTGTAGTCTTTGACCCTTCACTCTAGATCATCTTCATGATCCTCTTGTTCCACATAGTGAGCTTCTCTTGCTTCACAATATGCTTTGTAGGCAGTGATGATTTCTTCACGAGCTCTACAAATGTGTGCCCAATGATTGGATACTCCACATCAAGAACATATATCTTTTCTCTCAGACTTCATTGATTGAGGTGCTTTGAAAGCGTCATTTAGATGGCTCCTAATGTTGGTGGCGCCACCAACATGGCCAGAGGCGTTGCCTTCCTCTCTCTTTCCACGTTTACCTCTTCGGTTCCTTGTTCGCCTATTTTGGCAGTTACCTTCCGAAGTAGAGCGATTATATGGACCAGAATGTCTAGAAGTATCCCTAAGATTAAGGTTTCGCTCTTGGCGCCCTCTCTTAGAGACGCGACTATAATTAGATTCCGGAATATGCTCTGTTTCCATGGATCTCGAATTATAGTTCTTCACAAGGATATTGTCATGCTTTTCAGCAACATTCATAGCTCCAATGAGCTTATGAAACCTTGTGGTCCGTCTTGCATTAACATCGATTCGATAGTTCTTAGTAACCATCAATGCAGAGACGGGGAAGGTAGAGAGAGTCTTCTCAATCAACATCGCATCTGTGATATCTTTACCATAGAATTCCATTAAGGATTTAATGCGAAGTGCTTCCGAGTTATAGTCAAAAACTGACTTGAAATCACAAAAGCGGAGGCAATGCCATCTCACTTCTAGGTCAGGAAGCAAGGAGTCACGGACGTTGCCAAATCTTTCTTCGAGTGAGACCCACAACCTTCTGAGGTCTTCTTCGTTCATAAACTCGTACTAGAGCGAATCATCCATATGACGAGTCATTAGGATGATGGCTTTAGCCTTATTTGCCTCTAAGGCTGCTCTATTTGCTTCCAAAGCCTGAGCTTGCTCAACAGTTAGCACGTCCTGGCTAGGCTCGAGAATCATATCCAGGATTCCATTAGCCTTGAGATGCTGGTGGATATCACGAACCCACCTATGATATCTAGAGCCAGTTGTTCCCAATGGAGCAAAGTCCAATTTGTTCAGGTTACTCATCCCGAAAGAGAACAAGAAATTAGGGTTAGTTTCGGAGCGAAATAGGCTACCACGAAAACATATGAAATTT
>BDJD01000595.1:63726-75208 GCA_002564525.1 Rosa multiflora
GCTTCCAAGAAATTCGATTCCAAGAGATATTGGATTAGATCGAAACAATGATGTAAATGGTCGATCATAAATTCTCTACAAACTCTAAGTTTGGAGATCTCAACAAGCTCTAAGCTTGGAGTGAGCACGAACCCCCACAGTTCGGCTTAATTTGGTCTCCCCTATGATAAAGAAAGGGGGGTAGAAGAAGGGAGGTTGCAAGTCCCTGAAAAAGAAGAGAAATTGAATTTAAAAACTCTAAAAACGGGAACGTTTAATAAAAAATACCTCGAAATAGGTCGCTAGAAAATTTGACCGGAAAAATTGGTTGGAAAAAATTGCCTGAAAAGTGGCCGGAAATCTGCGGGAAAAGTCGCAGGAAAGTTGTTGACCAGAGGTTGACTGTTGACCTATGCTGACGTAGAAGTGGGTCCCTGTTTGCTGACATGGCAGTGGGTCCCTGCTGCTGACATGGCAGTGGGTCAGGGTGCTGACGTGGCAGTGGGCCAGTGTGCTGACGTGGCAGTGGGGTCTACGTCAGTGGGCTTAGGCTTCTTTTGCTCTCTCCTTTTTTTTTTTCTTTTCTTTTCTTCTCTTCTTCTTTTCTGCAGGTTCAAGATACCGCAGCTCAGGTGGCCAGTTCAAGCCTTTTTAGGCCGGTTTTTGTACTTTTTCTTCCGGTTCCTGAAACTTCAGATCAATGGGCTTCTGCTACCAAAATTTGGTAGAAATTGGAGGTCCGGAAGATGGTGAACCGGTGGAATATTTGCTGCGAGTTGTATGGAGCTTTCGGTGGCCAGTTCGGTAAGTTTCCGGCCGGTTCTTGGGGTGGGGCCACCAGTTCGAGACTCTTGGGATCGAGTTCTTTAATGTGTGAGGTGGAGGCAGAAAAGGGTTCAAGGTTTTGTATTCGGATTCAAGGTTTTTTAGCTTCTTGAATCAGGGTTTGACTATTTGTTTCAGGGCTAGGGCTTCGTGCTGATAACATGTTGTAGGGAATCAGAAATTGAGAGATAATCGCTATGTATTCTCATTGATAATAGGGGCCTCTTTATATTGCATAGAGTTAGAATCATACAAGGAAAGATAATCTCTAGATTCTTCTAATTAAACCTTATTACCACTAGGTCAAGTAACCTAGAGTTTGGGCCAAACACAAATAGAGATATCCTTAAACAGAATTTATATTATGGTTCAAAAAAATGTTGAACAATTGAATTTCAATTGATTGATTGTAGATCAAGACATTGACCAATATTGCTTCAATATATGTATTTTTTTTTTTATCAAATAAGAACTTTATTAATAATGAACTGCTTACAACGAGTTTTTGGCGACATCTCTTACGCAGAAATGGCCACTAGACTTCCCACTGGGAACCCTATATACTGACTCTAAACTTGCACTACAATTGAATGACAAAGACAAAAAGCGCAGGAGCAGTAAATCCTTGACATTGCACCTCTCGTCCAGCCAGTAAGAACTCTAAAACTAGACAACTCACTTATGTCGACACTAACTCACCAACCAGAGTCCTCCTGACAAGCTTTTGATCGACCAAGCCAACACTCGTTGTGACCTAAACTCGACCAAAAGGATTGCCGGATGTTCAAACCTGGGACCAAAGAGAACCTGCTACAATATATGTTAATCGGCGAAAACAAAATTGATGAGAATAACCATAAACATTAAGTGATCTATATTGTATATTTATGCTATTGGGAGATTAGGAATGAGAACAAACTCCTAGACAGACTAACAATAATTTATTTGAGTCAATTTCTATTCGAAGATACTGGAGCATTAAAGAGACAACAAGTTATTATTTTGTTTTGTGTTTGGGCTGCATTTGTTTTATTTTTTTTATTTTTTATTTTTTTGTTTTTATATTTTTTTATATTTTGTACATCTTAGAAAGTCTGTAGAAGTCATTCATAAGTATATAGATTTTCATGAATAAAAAAAAGTCTATTGCTAAAATCAATGGTTTTAAGAAATCAATAACAGTCTATCAACTTTTTAAAGAGTCTGTAGACTTTTTAAAAAATCTGTCATTTAAAAAAAATCTGCACAAATCCAAATACAATACACCCTCCTAAATAGTCATTACCTTTGAATTTACTTATTTTAAAACATTCAAGTTTTTTCACACTCCGAACACTATGAAAATCTAAATCTAACGATCGAAAATTTGAAGTATATGAAAAATATTATGAACTGCGAAGATCTCAACTCTCAACTCTCAGCTCTAGCTCTCTGGATCTTAAGACTAGTGAAGATTTGAACTCCGAAGCTCTCAAACTCTCAAACAGCAAATGGAAGCCCTCACCAGCCTAAGCCCTAAACCGCCCAAAACGATGAGCAGCGCCGGCATCGGATTCCCCGCCACAATGTCGCCGCCGTCGAGTCCGCCTTGGCTGTGCTCCTCCAATTCCTCGCGTACCTCCCACCGCACCACCGACCTCGGGTTCCGGCTCCGACGATCGGCGCCATCCACCGCGTCGACGAGAAGGAGGTGTCCGCCGTCATCAATAGCGTGACCAAAGCCGCCGACCGCGACGACATGCTCTGCGACGACGCCGTTAGTCACCTCAATTCCTCGTCTCCAGGTTGCAGGGGCTCAAACGAAAGGTAACGGATCAGTATTCAATGAATTAGAGTGATCTGGAGTATTGAATTGTTGAAATTTGAGATAATTTTGGATATTGCTGATTCAATTGGGAAATTTTGATCGTGATTTGTGTGCTGATTGATGTAATTGCTTGATGAAGCTGGAATAGGGGAGCAAGACTGAGCACTTACAGGCGCAGAGGTGAGTGCTCTGTTCTGTTTCTCATGAAATGTTTCCTGCATTTGAAAATTGGGTGAGGTTTCTGGTGTTAGGAGTACAATTACGGCTTCTGCTGTTCTACTGTGTATGGTACTGTTAGGACTACACTATATCAGCAGAAACTTAGATCACCGCATTGAAGCTGAGATAGGGTTTATGGGAACAGTAGTCTTAGTGCGCAAACTAGCTTCACCTAATTTAGAATGAGTAGTTATTTAGTTTCTATATTAGCTTGTAAATGGAAAGCTTCATTGAGTTTAGGGTTTATTGGTTGGTTTTTAATGTTTAGAGTTGAAGATGATCATTTTAGGAAAGGCTGAAGTAAACAAGTCCTGGAAATGAGGATAATGGAAAGTTGGAGAGGTTGTTATTTAGAAACTGTGTAATGCTTCGTTCAATGTTTCTTTATGATTGATGCTTTAGAGTTGCTTACGGATTGAGATAATTTACTGGCATTGTTGAAGATAGTAGCATATTGTTTCAAAGATTGAGAGTTTCTGATGAACTTGTTAACTTTCGACTGGTTGCTATTATAAATCTGTTTCTAGCCTTCTAGGTGTGTAATTGAACTTCATTTAATTTTTATTTCACAGTCGGTTTTGTTGTTTCCCTTATTCAAATATGAGCTTGATCGAATCGAATCAACAGTTTGAATATGGAAGTGAGTGTTTCAGTTCACATAGAACTGGGGATATCTATGTTCTGTACTAATAATTGTTAATAGGCCTGGCAACGGGCGGGTATAGTGCGGGTACGGGTCGGGTTTTTAACGGGCCGGGTTTTTAACGGGCCGACCCGGTAAAAACCCGTTAAGTTAACGGGTTTCGCGGGCTTAACCCGACGGGTTTGCGGGTTTTCCGTTGGAACCCGTTAACAAAATTTTTTTTTTTAATTAATTTTTTTTAAAAAAAAATCCGTTAACAAATTAAAAGCATTAACATTAATGCAGCATGCAATTAAGGAAAATATTAAAATTTAAGCAAATAACTTGGAATCAAGCCTAACAAAGCTTAGATAATCATCGTCGATTCAACTATACTTCTCCATGATAGGATTAGCTATGTCCTCAGGAGGGTAATTGTTTATGGAGCTCTCTCTCAGACATTGACATAATCAAGGGGCCTTAGTACATTTAAAACCTACTCCAAAGCCACACTCATTAGAATCCTATCACCCCTCTTAAGCCTTTGTTTGGCTTCCATGTATCCCAAAGCATACCAAAAGCCAGCAGCTGATGTGTTACCAAATCTGTAAAGCGCCATTCTAGATGGCTCAAGATCATAGTCGCTTAATGATAAGCTCTTACCTATCCCATTTATAAGCTTAGATTTTGGCATTTGGTACTGCTGTTTTTCTGAAGCCTAGAAGCCACCAGGTATCGGATTATTTCTGTTAGTGGAAGCACTTTTGGCACAAAAACTTGGAGGTTCACTGTGAAAGCAAGAGCTGGTGCTTCTGTGAGGTGTTTGGTAAGTCGAAAGCCTAGATGTCCACTTTCATCTTCAAGTTGTATGCAACATTCATAAGCCTTGTCACTTGAGCCAATCTGGGTTCTGACCAACCACTTCAATTTCAACATTGCTAGGTGCTGAAGGGATCTTCTATTTGTGAACAGCTATAAATTGGGACTTCTCCTCTTTAAATTGTGAAGGCATCTTCTCCTCTTTCCTCCACAGATATAAATTGGGACTCATCATTTGTACTCATCTACAAAAAACAAACCAGTCACGATATTGACAAAACGCAGCTGCAGTAGTTGCAAAGTTAATTGTCTGGAACCAAATATGACAAACAAATTTTTGCTAGTAAAATAGAAGAAACTAACAGGCTTTAGTCAGTAACATCTATACATGTATTCAGTCATATAAGCTACACACTCACTGCTCTAGAGGACCTCCAAACTTTATCCTCACATAACAATCACTTCCAGAGTTTCAACACAAGAGAAAAGTTATGTTCTTAATAACGACTCAAACTATCCTATACTAGGATTCTGCCCTACTTCAACAATTAAGAACAAAACATACATCACCCACAATCTAAAGCACCTTTTGACCTTATAATCTATATCAAATCTCATGACTTGACAGGCATTTTCCTAGTATTAAGCACAAGCTTCATTCAAAAACAATCTTTGCAGTATATTGAGGTCAAATGGTGGACTAACTCAATTAAAGATTAAACAATGAATTGAAATGGGCCAAATGGTGGACTAACAATTTGATGCAGCAAATACAAAAATTTCAATGAATCAAACAATTCTTCTTTGATTGACAAAAGTCCTTTAACTACCAACCATTGAAAAAATTGCCATCAAACCCGTATTCTAACTTCAGACGTCAGACCCATATTTTTGTTGGTCTCAATATCAATACAAATGACAAATTCTACCTGTGAATCGTGCAATTCAGTAATAGACAACTGAAAAGATTTCAACTTTTGTCAACAAGAAACCAACCACGGCAAAAAAAAGTAAAAAACCAAGCTCAGAAATTACACCTTCATAAACTAAATGAAAAATTGAAAACCCATCTGAACGACAGATATAGAGGACTGAAGAGAGAGATCAGAAATGGTACCTTCACTACCTTGTTTCCACCCAAATCCCAATAAGCACTTCAGAACCCAATCGGTCAATCCCAGCTCAGATCTCTCTCGCTCTGAAATTGTGGGTTTGGATGAAGAAGAGAGAGATGCAATCATGGAGTATACGAGAGAGACAGAGAGCACGGCAAAGAAGACAGAGATTTTTCAGAAAGGGTTTTAATTTTCAGAAATTACTTAACGGGTTCCAACGGGCCTAACGGGTTTAGCACGACCCGGTCCGTTAATTAACGGGTTTTTGGCGTGCGGGCTTTTCTCAGCCCGAATTGATAATTGGACGGGTTCGTGCGGGCTTTTTCCGTGCGGGTTTCGGGCGGGTTTGCGGGTTTCGGGCTCAAATGCCAGGCCTAATTGTTAATTTTTCGAGTTTTTTTAGGCTCCTGTAAGGTAAACTTGGGTTTGAATTCATTCTGATACTAAATTGTGTAATGTATGGCTACTAACAGCTTGTCTTCTTTATGTGGGTGCAACTTTGCAGTTCAGAAACAAGTGCTCTTATAAATCAACAAGTGAGCCTCGTACTCAACCTTCAGATTCCAGGCCTCTCGATCTCTCTCTTTCTCACACAAACATGCACGTACAAATTTGTTATTGCACTCCTGATTGTTTCTCTTATGATTCAATCATAAATGCAACCCCCTCCCCTTCCCTTATAAATGTATTGCATTGTAACAAGTGGCAGATTTTATATATCTTCTTGATTGTTCAATTTCATTTATGAGATGCTTCCCACATTTTGTTGTATTCAAGTTTTGAAGCCATTTATGTATGTGTGAAATCTATGTTTGCAAAGATCATAACACTATTCAGTATGTCAATGCTTTCTTTGAAAATATTGTCCTATACTCTCTTGGTGGTTATAAGATTAAGGAATTATTCTTAGTTTCCCATGTATTTTATCTCCTCAGTTGATTGGCCTGTATTGTCCTATACTCTTGTTGAGAATGTAATGAAAAATGCAGTTGCTCTTCAATTGTGTTATTTTAATATGTGCTCGTCTCTTACTGGTGAAATGCGCTTTTCTATTCTAATGGCCAGAACGTTATGTTCTATAATCTTTCCCACATGGTAGGATTAGCTTCACAACACAATTAGTAATCTATTAGTCGCAGTTAGTATTCGGGAGAATTAGAATAGTTGAATGTCAAATTCTAAGTTAAATTGGATAATATGTCTGTGCATCAAATATTAAGGATTTTGTTTCTTCTTCTTTGGTTGTCCTCATTTTATGCAATAGCTTATTTGCTTGGAACATTAACTATTACTGGATCTGAAAACTTGTCTTTTTGGTCCAGCTATTGACGACCAACCATCTTAACTTTGTTACTTGCATAATGGATTCATTGATAAAAACTCTCATTCAATTGACTAGTTAAATTAGATAGGTTTTGAATAATGCACAATCATGATTACAATGAAGATCATGGTTGAAAGGATTGGTGTATTGGTACTGCAATACTATTTTGAATAACATCTATGTCTATCTGCAAAAGCATTTGGCATCATTTGATTACTCCATGATGACCATAATTAAACAATACTAGCTTATGTCTACCAGCTTATGTCTTTGATTGCCACTTTAGTTCTCATTTCAGCATAGCTTATGGCTTTGATAGCTACATTGAGCATAGTTTGAACAATTATATGACAGGGTAAGTTCTTTTGAGAATGTGTTTTGGCCTTGCTCTCTCAAGAAGTTGAATTGCTAGTTGCGACTTCAATAGTTTAATTCTGATAATCTGTCAATATAGGACTACCATTTTATGCTGGACATGATGACAAGACTTTGACATCTTGATTCTCAACTTGTAAATAGTTTCTACTTTGCTGCATTTTTCTAATTTAAGCATATTGAGACATGTTACCTGGGTTCAAGCTCAAAAGATACTAAGATTAAAAAAGGGATACGACTCTCATAATCATTGATTGTTGAAAAGTGAAAACACTAATGACACATCTACAACATGCGCCGAATGTTGTCGAAAGTGATTGACAACGTGAATTGCATGTTGTTAAACATATTTTATCTTGTAGTGTTGGCTTTGAAATATTGAAATCAGTGCATCATCTTTGAATTATTTAACCAAAGACACTTTCAGACGAGAAGTAAACAAGCAAGGTTATTCATGTTTTCTTGTTTAGACAGTTTGACACTAACAAAAGCTGTCCATGAAACCTTTACCATGATGATTAAGACCAAAATCCAATTCCTAATAGCTTTCGACTGACCTGCAAAACTCAATCGAACACACATCACAAAGCATGCCCTCGTGCTCTTGTTAATAACTATCCAGTAATGAGTAATCTCGTTTAAATATCATGTAGAGAATGATAAAACATTTGGATGATTAGCTTAAGATGCCTAAAATCATTTGTAAAGTCATGACTTACACATTCAACATGGTTAGAACTATGGTGCAAGGCTTAAAAGGTGGCTGCTTTGGGTGTCTATGATCGAGTGGCCGTCAAGAAAGACCTCTTTAAGCTCACGACTCCGAACTCGATCCAAATCAGGGTTCATTTAGTTTAGTGGGGTGATGAATGTAAATGATAGAATAGATAGTTCAAACAAAAAAGGAAGAAACGTAACAAATGCAAGAACTTTGGTTTTGTGTTCTCTTTTCTTTTTTGGACATTTTATTGTTTATATCCAACTCTTGTAAATGGTTTTTCACTTGTAAATTGGTCCTTCTCATTTTTGACAACTTCTTCCCTGGCCAACTATACTCATAATCTGCAACATTCCTTTGATTTGAATGAATGGTGATGATTCTGGTCAATACAACTTCTTTTGCAAGTTTTCAAACACTGACACAATACAGTTTGGCACAACAACAATTAATAGAACCCTCAAGTGTGAACAATTCAGTTCATGTTGTAGTATATATGATTCACATGTATAAACATGAGTCATAGTATAAATGTCTATATCATGTATACAAATAGGTACTTGAGTGTATAATATAGGTATTGTGACTTGTGTGACAAGCTTTATGCCAAAGGGCAACAAGCATGGCAATTTATCATCATCACAGCCACCATGTGGAGCTGCAGCTGTAAATGTAGAGGTTATCAAGTTGAGTTACTCTTTGAGCATTCACACTTGTAAAATACTCCTATAAATACCTCTTTGTGTGAGATGAATAAACACACTTGAATCTCTATTCTCACAGAAACATTACTCTCTCTCTCTGTTTATCATTTCATACTTGTCCTTAAACACGTTATCAGCACGAGTTTGCTCTAGAATTAGAATCGAAATTGAAAAGAGGAGAGGTAGTTCATAATCCGATCGAAGTCATTTTTTCAAATTTGCAAAAAACCTCCAAACCCTAGCTCATATCAAAGCCCTTGATTCAAGAAGCTCAGAACCGGTTTCAGAACCCCCAGAACCGGCCGGAAAAAGCCTGAACCGGCCACCGGAAAAATCGAACCGCTGCTGAACCGCTGTCGAAGTGCTGCCGAGTGCTGCCGAGACCTGCCGAAAGCTCCTACCGAGTGCTGCCGAAAGCCCCTGCCGAGCACCTGCCGAAGCCCTGCGCAGCAGCTGCCGAGCCACCTGCCGAGCACCTGCCGAGGCCCTGCGCAGCAGCTGCCGAGCCACCTGCAGGCCATCTGCCGAGCAGCTGTCGACACATCTTTCGACGACTTTTCCGGCAACTTTTCCGGCGACTTTCGGACAACTTTCCGGCGACTTTTCCTGCAACTTTCCGACGACTTTTCCGGCAACTTTCCGACAACTTTTCCGGCGACTTTCGGACAACTTTCCGGCGACTTTTCCGGCAACTTTCCGACAACTTTTCCGGCAACTTTTGGACAACTTCCGGCAATATTATTCCAAGGTATTATTTACTAAAAGTTCCCGCTTTTGAGTTTTTACTCTATTCTTCTTCTCTTTATTTTTCTCGGGAACTTACAATCAAAAGCGGAATTCGAAGAAATTCACGCTAAACGAACTAAGAGCGTTCGTAATTATGAACTAAGAGTGTTCATAATATTTGGACTAAGAGTGTCCACAAAACATCATTGTTTTGATCTAAAGATTATTGATTTTAGATTTCGTGGAAGTTTTGAACTCCGAAACTAATATATCTTCTCTTATCTTCAGGATGTCGAATGAACCTAGACTCGACTTTCAAATGCTTGACTCAACGGGTTTGGAATACTATAGTTGGGTAACCGACGTTGAGAACCACCTCACTTCAAAGGGGATATTGCCCATAATTCAAGCTCCTGATCCAGGCCTTGTGTTCCAAAGAACACCTACAAAGCATGCACAAGCTATTATCTTGATGCGGCGCCATATGGATAAAGCTCTCAGACTAGAGTATATGTCAATGAAAGATGCTCGAGAGTTATGGGTAGCGCTAAAAGAGCGTTTTGGTAATATCCAAGATACCCTCCTCCCTGACTTGAAGGTTCAGTGGAATAATATACGCTTCTCCGACTTTAAGTCTGTTGCAGAATATAATTCGGAAGCTCTTCGACTCAAAGCCATGTTGAAGTTCTGTGGAAAGCCTCTCACAGAAGATGAGCTACTTGAGAAGACTCTCTCCACCATTCCCGTCTCAGCAATTGTTATATCAAAGCAATTTCGCACAGAAGTCAATGCTGGACGAATTACAAGGTTTAATGAGCTTATTAATATTTTGTCGGTATCTGAAAAGCACGACAACATTCTTGTAAAGAATTATAATTCTAGGCCCATTGGAACCAAGAGCGTCCGTGAGGCAAATTATAATGCACCCAAAAAGGGGCACAAGCAACAATACCCTAAAAATAGGGGACAAGAAAGGCGTACGGGCCCATATAACCACCCCAATAAAGAGAGAAACCGCAACTTTAAAGCGGACACTCGTGGTGGCAACTTCACACGTGGTGGTAACTCCACACGTGGCATCTTCACACGTGGTGGTAACTCCACACGTGGGAGAGGTGAATATAATAACAATATGGGTCGTGGAGGTCGCATCATAAGACATGGTAGTAGCAGTAACCCTCCTAGGGAATATCCACAACATGGACAAACTGCACCTCCAATGAAAGGAGGCAACCATAATGACGTGTGTCATAGATGCGGATCAATCGAGCATTGGTTCAAACAATGCCATGCAAGTACTAAACTAGCTGCAAGCTACAAAGAGTATAGGCAAAACAGGGAGCAAGAATCCAACCTTGCCGAAAATGAAGATAGTGAAGATGTCAATCTCACAATAGAGGACTTCAAAGCTGAACAAATGCACGAGGATGCAGCAGACTTTGATTAGAATAGTCCTTTTCTATTTTCCAAGGGCAAATGTGCCTTAATCAATAACAATTGTATTGACTTTTTCTCATGTGGCATACCCAATGAAATATGATGTCTAGGAAAGTAATTGAGATCATGGTATTTAAGCGAGCCTCGCTCCACCAACATCTCTCTACTTCCCTGGTCATATTTCAATGGAATTACCAAACGGAATGAGCAATTACAATTTGTATAAAGTTTGATTATATTTTGGAATAGACTTTGGAAACCTTGATGTAATCATTGGTTATTTTCCTTATCAATAAAGTATCGCATTCATTGTCATGGACATGTGTTAATATTCCGAACTTTATTCTTTTCAGTATGTTTTCCGGAGAAATGGAATGCCTTCTTGATAGTGGCACCACACATACTATATTACGACACAGGCAATTATTTTTATGGATGAAGCCTAGTCGATCTTCAATAACTACGATGGCAGGATCATCACAATTGATTCATGGTCGAGGACCAGCTCAGTTTTTGTTGCCAAATGGCACGAATATTAATATCATCGAAGCTCTATATGCTCCTAGGGCTGGAAGAACCCTATTGAGTTTTAAAGATATAAGAGCCAATGATCTTCATGTGGAAACACATTGTGAGAATGGACAAGAGTTCCTTTGCATTACCTCTAATAACTACGGAAATACACGAGTATTAGAGAAACTTATGTGTCGCTCTAGTGGATTATATGCAACCACTATCAGAGTAATTGAATCCAACCATGTCATGAATGAAAATTTATGGGATTCTGACACATATAGACTTTGGCACGACCG
>BDJD01000595.1:106514-128220 GCA_002564525.1 Rosa multiflora
CAATCTTGAAATTGATCAATTCTTAGCAAATCAAGCTACCCAGACACTAATTGTTACAACCCATAAACAATTGTTAATAGACAATCAATCCATAGTCTTTAATTTAACAAATCACAGTAGATAAATGAGAAGAAGAAGCTAGACGGGGTTGAAGGGAAGAGGGAATCAGAATCAAAGCAAAAGGAGCATGACATAGAAAAGAAATTGAACATAGAAGTTCAAGGAGGATGATGCGCGATCGAGAGTGGAGAGACGAGGTTGCTGAAGCGTGAAAGAGAAGGAGAGACGAGGTTGAAGCGAGCGAAAGGGAAGGAGAGACTAATGCGTTGTTGAAGCCCGTGCTTCCACAGTCCGATGAGATTTGGGGGTTCTATGTAAGAAGGTCGGGAGCTGATGCGGGGACTCTAATCTCATTTAATTGAGTCCTCATGTGTGCCAAACGTGGGATGAGTCTTATTTTCTTACATAAGTTACTCCAATCCAGTCCAGTCCCATGTAACAAACATAGCCTGAGTGTATAATGTAGGTATTGTGACTTGTGTGACAAGCTTTGTGCCAAAGGGCAACAAGCATGGCAATTATCATCATCACAGCCACCATGTGGAGCTGCAGCTGTAAATGTAGATTGTTATCATTTTGAGTTTCTCTTAGAACATTCACACTAGGTTTGTATTTCTATATAAACCCTCCATTGTGAGATGAATAAACACACATGAATCTTCATTCTCTCTGAAACATTACTCTCCCCTCTCTCTCTCTGTTATTTTGTGCTTGTCCTCAAACAAAATGGCCACTTACTTCTTATGAATAGTGAGAATAGCAGTGTTAGCCTTTCATTTTTGCTTGGAGGCACTGGATGGTTAAACCAAGCACAAAGCAAGACAGTCTTGTAAAATTCTTTCATTCTTCTGCAGAGTAATATTCGTCGTCAGAGCAACCACTTCTGCTTGTTGCTGCCTCTTGTGTTGCCTTAACCATAGCACCTTCATGTTCATCCATAGCCTCGTAAAGAGAAATACTGCTCTTTCATTGGTTCATTTTACTGATCAGCTCGACCATGTCGTGCTGGTAAAATGCACGGGCCCCACATTTCTTGACCTTTATGCAATTGTTGATGCTGAAGACGAACTTAACCTCATTGCATGTGTTCTCAGGTTTCCGCAAAACAAGTAAGAAAAGGTGATCTGAAACAATTTGTTTTACCTCGAAACTAGCACCTCTGAAAGGACGATCATAATTGGTCCATCTACAATTAATGTCTATTTCTTCAGGAACGGCAGACGGATTGTCTGGAGGTACAATTAGAGCACATACAGCAAACCCAATCCACTTGCTATTACATGCATCCCAAGGTAACTTCTCAGTTACCGTGTCTCCCACACTTTGATTATTGAACCACTCTGGAATTTCACTTCCAGGAATTACAAAACGGAAATACTCAAAAGAGCGATGGGTTTCCTGCATATGAACCATCATATCACAACGAGAGAGAGAGAGAGAGAGAGAGAGAGAGAGAGAGAGAGAGAGAGAGAGAGAACCTCAAGCAACCGCTTTAGCACTGAATATAAAAAATAACTAGCATCTTGATTACCGACCGTACTTAAGCAATTGACGCAATTGAGCTCAAAATGCCCTATTCTGCACAAATCTTGTGGATCTGGAAACACTTGTAAGGAAGTACAATTGTCGGTTATCACCCTTAATTCTTCAGTTGCCGGAAGTTCTGGCAATTGTTGAAGCCTTTGGCAATTCTCCACATCAATATGTTTAAGCTTAGAAATCAAATGAATGCTTGCAGGAAGGCTAACAAAATTGTTTCCTCTGAGATACAACCACTTTAAGGAGGACAGAGAACCAATATCATTGGGAATTTCTCCTTCACAGAGATTACAGTCATTCAGATTTAATCTCGTCAAAGAAGAGAAATGCTTCAAGGAAGTTAACAGAGGAATCAAAGGGTGAGGTCTCTTTCTTGGAAATAAGCCAAGAGATGATGCTATGAGATTCTGCTTAAGAAAACGGGAGTATGGCTGCTCTGTTATAACAATTCCACTCAAATCAAGCTCCACCAAACTCTCACTCAAGTGCTCAATTGAAGGCAGTTTCTCAACAGCAGTCCCACCTAAACGAAGCTTTGATAATCTTTTCATTTGCCCCACAAATTCTGGAATCATTTTCAGTTTTGAGCAGCCAGATACATCAAATGTTTCGAGAAACTCCATATTTACTTCACTTGGTAGACTCCTAATACTTTTGCAGTTTCTAAAATTCCAAATTTTGAGTCTCTTGAGCAATGCAATGGATGGATGAATCTTAACTAAATTGGTACAACCTTCAAGAACCAACTTCTCAAGATTTGGAACACCTGTGAAATCTGGGGTCCTTCTCAAGTTTATGGAGTAACTAAGATCGATGGATTTCAACTTGCCCAAGTACTGTAGAAAACATGAAGAATGGTAGAACAATTAGCTTCCATGCATGAACTTTAAGATTTAATTGTATTTGTGCAAGATATTCAATTACTTACTTTTATTCCATTCCAGAGGTGAATAATATTGCTATGAACCAAACTAAGTATAGTAAGTTCATCTGGTTGAAAACCTGGTGGGAGAGATTTTGAAGGATACCAACTCCATTTCAGAATTCTCAAGGCATCAGGAAGAAATTTTGGGCCAAGAGAAAGCCTCAAATTATGAATGTAGAGCAGCTTCAATTTACATATTTTAGAGAAGGCTTCAAGATTCCAATATGCCTCTTCTAATTCATGTAAGTGTAAGAATATGCCTTCAGTGACTTCTGTTCCCTAATAATTGAAAGTAACGGATGTGTCAATTTCAGGATTAAGTATGTTTCATGTTAAATAAAATGGACAGTGCTATCCAAGCTTGGTAATTCAATTTGTTTAAATTCTTACCGTATTCTTTGCGAATACAAGAAAAATGTCGTTGCGAAGCCACAACCGACTGCGTCCACCAGGCTCTTCAGGAGACTGTTGTCGAACAATTTCACATCCCATTTCTCGTATCAAATCATGCATACCTATTTCATTATTTGATGAAATAGTTAAGAGAGATCTCTCAACAAGAACTTCTATTGCAATACCAGTGCAAACGTCATAACTGTATAGTAGTTCAATAATAAACTTGGCTTCACATTGTGAAGAAAAACATGCGATGTCCAGAAAAGTTTTCTTTTGCATCTCATCAAGTCCATCATAACTCACTTTTAGCACATCAAAAACTTTTTCATTTGGAGTATTCTTTAGTTTTGCCCATTCAGAATTCCATGCATCTAGACTTCTTTTACACAAGAAAGACCCCAAAGTTTTAAGAGCTAAGGGAAGACCTCCGACATGGTTAACAAACCTGTGAGAGAGCATTGCATAATCTTCATCCGGCTCATATTTCCCAAAGGCTTTTAAACTAAACAGTTGAAGAGCTTCAGCTTTGTTTAATCCCCTCACCTCATATGGTTCTTCTATACCATGTGTGACTAGTACATGCCGATTTCTGGTTGTAATGATGATTCTACTCCTTAAACCAAACCAGTCTTTTTCTCCCACCAAGTTTTCCAGTTGCTCTGATTGATCCACATTGTCAAGAACTAGAAGAACCGCTTTATTACAAACACATCTCTTTATCATAGTGATTCCACCACTAACATTCCATACTGGAACATTTTCTTCCTTCAAGAGTTGGGAAAGAATTTGTTTTTGTAGATAAACTAGACCATGGTATGCGGAAGCCTGTCTGACATCATCAAGAAAGATGCAAACATCAAATTCATGAGAGAATTTCTCATAAACTAGTGTAGCAAGGGTTGTCTTACCGATACCACCCATCCCCCATATCCCTATAAAGCGAACATCATTTGCTTCTTTATCTAAAAGAATATATATTTCCTCCAGCTTAGTATCCATTCCAACTAACTTCCCTGAGGAACCACATACTGTGAGACTAGGATGCACTTTCTTGCACAGTGCTTGCACAATCTCTCTGATAAGCTCTGCTTCATACCTACAACAAGAATAAACAAATCCCATGCTGAATATATGAACATGTTGAATATAAAGTTCTCTTGTAAGATAGAACTGAACCGCAATAATAAAGTGGCATTCTATGATCCTAGCAAGAGTAAAACTTAACACAAGTTTTCGAAATTTGGCATAGTGTGTGCAAGCACTCACTAATCTAAGTTCATATTTTCAAAATTTCAATACTCACGAGCATTCAAACATTAAAGTACATTATTTATGTGTCATTCGAGCTTACCTATAATTCTCTGAAGTCCATCCAGCGAGACTGGCCACTTTGGTTAAAGCATCTCTCCACCCTTCCACCTCCTTATTTCCTTCCCCAAACTTCTCTTCATGTTCTTGAAACGCTTCAACAAAGCTGCCCCTTTGATGTCTCACATGAGAGGGATCCACCTCATAAAAGATTGGCAGAATTGTCCCCCTCTCCTCCATGCATTCAAGAATCTTAGACAGCTCAAGCAAGCACCATGTTGAAGAAGCATAGTTTGGCGAAAGAACAACAATCCCAAACCTCGATTGCTCGATTGCTGTGAGGAGCTCCGGAGAGATGGCTGTGCCTCTTTCAAGTTGTGGATCGTCCCTAAAAGTCCTGATTCCTCGCCGCTGCAACTCGTGGTATAAGTAGCCTGTGAAGCCCTTGCGTGTGTCTTCACCTCGGAAGCTCAAAAACACGTCGTATGTCCACGGGAAATCTGAACCCGATGAGGCTCTAACTTGGGTGCTCAACGCCATTGGAAAGTGAATGAGTGGTGATCAGAGTTCTTCTCCAAACGCACAATCACTGGAAAAGAAATTGTGCACAGATCGATAGAAAGGGGTTCGAGAAATGGAAATACTTCAGTATCTATGGCCTAACTTTCTACAGGTGCAAGCTATTAATCCAGTTCATAACAGAGGGATATGTGAACGCGTAGGGAACTTTTGCTTTTGCAATGGTGCCTAATTTTCAAAAGGGAAGTGCACTATCTCAATCATTTTTCCTGGAAAAAATGATGTAAAAAGCAAAAGCTATCAATCACTTTTCCTTGAAAAAATGTGAAAAGAGAAGTGCACTTCTCATAGTCAATTGATTCCTGGGTCCATTCCCACCATTAGCGAAGCCAATTTTGACACGTACATGTAATAATCCGTTGGAAATTTCTCTGTAAATCCCTTGTATGCATATGTTCACGACCACACAAAATAATGGGGGAGAGAGAGAAGGAGACGACGGGAAGAGAAGACTTTGGCTGAACCATCAACGAAGTCTCTCACTAATGGAGAAATGAGTGGTGATAAAATGTGTCCTCACATAAAAGCATATGAGGGAGGAAGAATGTTGAGATTATCCAGTTGCAACTAGGAGTCATAATGTGAAATGGCCACTTTTTTTTTTTTTTTTAAAGAATGTGAAATGGTCACTTACTTCTTATAAATAGTGAGAACTAGCTATCCAACCCGCGCGATGCTGCGGAAAAGAGTTTTTTTTTTCCTGCTAGTATTTCATATATAGTAAACAGCAAGAACAACTTGGAAAAAATATATTTCTATTTCTAGTCTATACTAAGGATAGGCAGAAATATCACTTTGGTCATCGAACTATGGCTCGCTCGACACTTTGGTCATCCAACTTTTAAAAATTTCATTTTGGTCATCGAACTATATCATCACATATCACTTTGGTCATTCTGTCTGTTTTCTCTGTTAACTCCAAGGGTATTTTGGAGATCTTTGATTATTGATGATGAATGCATGAATAAAAGGAAGGAAAAGTTGGCAAAATTGGATGGAGTTTTATGCTTAGGCGGGGAAAATTAGATTAAGTTATAAAAATGGCGGGTAAAACATTTCATCTCCAAAATACCCCTGGAGTTAACAGAGAAAACGGAGAAAACTGACGGAATGACCAAAGTGATATACGGTGATATAGTTCGATGACCAAAATGAAGTTTTTAAAAGTTGGATGACCAAAGTGTCGAGCGAGCCATAATTCGATGACCAAAGTGATATTTCTACCCTAAGGATATATAACTTGACACAAATGCGAACCTCAATTCACATAAGTCAATTGATCAGTAAGTAGGAAGAAAATTTGAAATGTCGTCAACTGACTCAACCTACTAACTTGAATCCTACTAACTAATGATCCACTGAATCCACATAAGTCAGTTGATCAGCAAGTAGGAAGAAAATTTGCAATGTCGTCAACTGACTCAACCAACTAACTTGAATCGTACCAAAAGAATTTACATAAACTTCGTCGAAACCTACTTACTTGAATTCTTTGTTGTATAAAGGAGGAGATTTGCTGTTGCTGATAGGCTTTCCACATAACATCATACAGCCTTGTATCAGGTCTTATAAGTCTGAAGTTGTATACATGTAATATATGTATGGCAGGTTCCCTAGGAACTGGAACAATTCCTGAATCGAGCGTGTACGAGGAGTAAGATAACTACCCAAATTTGTGCAATGTAACCATGAAATCAACTGCACTGACCCATTGCAAGTCCTATCATTGGGACCTGAAATTCATGTATAAATCATAACTCATGAAAAGTGAAACTTAGCATGGAACCCATCAACTTCAATTTCTCTATACTTTCAATGTAAGATGGTAATTACAAAACCATAAATTAGAATGTATCTCTAATTTTCTATGCAGCATTGCAACTAAACCATTTATATCTAAAAGAGCTCGGAGAAGAGTTGTACTCAAAAGGTATCAAATTTTAAGGTCTAAGTAGTTACAGGATTCCATAGTTCTACATATCATGGTATCGCAGAACATAACATAAATCATAAGCATAATGGATTCCATAGTTCTACACACCATGATATTGCAGAAGATTGTCAATAATGGGACAGCTTCCATCCCAAAGTCAGTTGCATCTGAAGGAAGTTTCTTGCACATATTTGCAACAGTTGATATTGCCACACGCTGAAACATGAAAACAGTTTATGAAGATCCCAAGTGAAAAGATGACGTCCTTTCAGCTACCAAAAAAGAGCTGCAAAATAATAAGTAATAATTAGATGGATTACGTGGACTCCAGTGGAGAAGAAAGAAAGCTCTGCCATAAGAGCGCCAGCTCATAGACAGGCAGTTGGCGTTCTGAGATATTTTCTTCAGAGCCAAACAGTCAAACTTGACATATACAAACCAAAAGAACCTCAATATTTAACAACACCCATCAATGAAAAGCAACCCAATTTTCAAAGCTTAAGAACCAGGCTTTTGGTTTTAAGAACTATCGAACATATATTCTAGTCAGCTGTAAGAAACAGCTTCTACCATTTTGCATCCAGATCATGTGTCTTTTTCTGCCTAAATTGTATTAGATCCTTAAACAGAACAGAATATCTTTCAGTGGCTGATATTAAGTAAAGATTATAGAATTGCTGTGTTAAAAATATGTTCAAACACATCAAGGTTAACGAACCAGTATTCCAAAGTTTCAAATATGAAAAAAGCTTCAATGACTCACATACTGATGGAGTGTTAACAACACACAGACTGTAGACTTGCAAGAATACTACTGAATTGTAAAACAAATTCCAATGGCTTACTTGTTCCTTGCCTTCACAGCATTCCTCTTGTCAGTCCGTCTTTCATCATCAGGATGGTCACTTGAAGCCTTTGGTGACAAATGCTTTGAGTTTGGCTCCGAGGCAACATTGCTTGATTTCTTATCAACCCCTCATTCCTACAGTAGTTTGAGGAAAGGGGACAAACCCAAACAATTGCAGAAGCGAGCTGAATGCATGAAAACACAAATGCCATCAATGCCACGAAAGTTAAAACCACAAACTATACACAAACAGTTCAAAGAGAAACAAAAGCATTTTTAAACAAAAGAAAGTGAAAAGGAAGAAGAGCATCTGAAGCCCAAGTGAAAAATAACAGAAGAGCATTCAGATCAAAAAAAGCAAAGAGCCTTAGTTAAACGACATTAAAAGCATTCACACAGTACTCGAATAAAATCATGGCAAATTATAATAAACAAAAGGGTAAATCACCGAAAATATATCATCTTTTCAATATTAAGTTCTAACAATATCAAACTTCAAAACTGATACAATGCATAATATGATACGCAGATATCTACATTTTTCTATTCCTTTCTAATACAGTTATATTTTTCTTCCTTTCTCTATTCTTTCATAGCTTTCTCTATTGGTTTTGTCTTTTTGAAAAAGTAATGCCCAGCTAGTATCCCAAGTTCCCAACCACGTATTGCAGTAGCAAAGTCTCAAGTCCAGCACGGATTTCCAGTCAGCAAAGTTTGATGAAAAATTAATAGCTTTGCTTTAGTCTTTGCCTTCCTTTCAAGTATAATTTAGTCCCACTCTGGAAGAAAAGAACATAACCTGTTGTAACTCAGAAAGTAACTGCATTTAATAATCTTGCAAGTGAGTTTCTTGGTGCAAATTAATACACCTCTTTTCTGTGTTCTCCTTCTCAACTCTCAAATAGACTAAAATCAGGTGTCAATCTGATCCTCATTTGGAAAAATGTGTGAAAGTAACTAAGCACAATACAAAAGCAAATGAGGTTTTGAAAAAAACAAAGAAGCAGTTATAGTCCCACAGATTCAATTTATATATATGACTCTGACCAAATTTAACTTGCATATATCTCAACAAAATGTAAGGTCATAGTCCCACCGATTCTTCATGTGAGGCAGATGGATGTATTCAATATTAAGAATCAATGAAGACTTTCTTATCAAAGAGCAATACTCTGCATTCATGCAATTTGAATAATAATTAAAGTTTGCACAGATTGGAGATACACAGAAGCAAGGGTACTCACAATTATAATTCAAACACATCGACGCTCTTGATTTCAAGTAAGGCTTTTGGAAGGTAGTTGTCTGCAGTAAACTGATGTGATCAGGAGCTTAAGTTCATAAACATTAGCTCTGCATGAAAATTGCTAGTAGCTTGATGAAGCAGCTTATCAGCAACCTAAGACAAAAGCAGCAAATTAGAGCCTATTAAATTCAGCATAGTAATTTCTCAAATGCACAGTACCGACAAATGTTGATTTCAGAAAACAATCCCAAGTAGATAAATTCACCATTAAGCCTATGTATGTTATTCAGAGTCGAAAACATATCGTGAACTTAGAACAAAGAAACAGTCCACAAAGGAATAGCAAATATACAGCTATAAACCTTGTAAAGGAATGCTGCGAAAAGGATATTAAATCTCTGATTTTTTTTTGTGTAGGTCTGAGTTTATGCTATGGTTTTGTTTAACTTATTTGCTACACTGATCTTTTTCGAGTACAGTTACTGCCCTGCCATGCAGGTTCCAGTTAACATAGAGAAACAGTTAGTATAGGTGTGTATTCGTGTATATAAAGATAACACTTAAAATTGGTTCGTCCACTATCCAGGATATGGCAAATGATAAGCACACCACCGATCAGAAGCAACCTAGCTCTCTACCTCCAACCTTTAACAAAACCAGACAGAAGAATAAGAAACACGATAGCTATCATGCACCAATTACCCAGTTGTAAAACGCAAACAAAAACAGAGCTTCTTACCTCTATCAATTTGTTTTAATACTGTGTTCTTCCTCCTTCAATTCCCAGAAGCTCCAAAATTATCTACCCTTTTCCTATATAATTTGTCAAATTTTGTAATTATAAAGACAACAGACTTATAAATTAACTATCTAGAAAACCCAGTCGACCGAGACCATCCTAGATTTACAATTGACAATATAAATCTCTTCAAGACAAAACAGAAAGCAGAGAGAAAATGCAATTCTATATAATCATGATTAAATCCATACAATGAATTCAACATTGAATTTCAAAAACCATCACCAAACTACTTCAGAAACCATCAAATGTTTATAGAGCAGTTGGGAAATTAAAGATTCAATTTTGAAGAACCCAACAATCAATTACCAGGAAACTGAGATAGCCTACCTGAGTATTGGAAGTACTTACCAACAATCAATTACTTGATCTCTTGTTCCTCCTCACAGCAAAACCGAATCACCTCTCTCATAATCATCCAGGGACAAAACAGTCAAAGAACAGACCAAGAGGCAAAATGGTCAAATCACTTGGGGTGTTACTGTTCACAGGCTCCCGTATTGTTGGCCCTTCAGTTTTGCTTCGAGGCACTGGACAGAGCAAGACAGTGTCTTCTAAAATTGTTTCATTCTTCTGCTGCAGAGTAATATTCGTCGTCAGAGCCACCACTTCCGCTTGTCGCTGCCTCTTGTTTTGCCTTAACCATGACACCTTCTTGTTCATCCATACCCTCCTCGTAGAGAGAAATGCTGCTGCTCTTGGATTGGTTCATTTTACTGATCAGCTCTTCCGTGTCGTGCTCGTACAGTGCCCGGACCCCACATTTCTTCACCTTCATGCATACGTTGTATCCTACAGCTCGAGTGATTTCGAAGACAAAATTAACCTCCAGACAGTTCTCAGGTTTCCGGAAAGGGCTTAGCAAAACAAGTAAGCAAAGGTGATCTGAAACAAATTGTTTTACAGAGACACCAACACCATGTAAACCAATACCATAATTGTTCCAACGACACCAAATTCTACAGGTATCAGGATCTATATGGGGGTCTTCAGGAACGGCAGACGGATTGTCTGGAGGTACAATTAGAGCACACACAGCAAACCCAATGCACTTGCTATTACATTCATCCGAAGGTAACTTCTCAGTTACCCTGTCTCCCACACTTTGATTATTGAACCACTCTGGAATTTCACTTCCAGGAATTACAAGCTCGAGAGACTTCAAAGGGCGGCGATGGGTTTCCTGCATATGAACCATCATATCACAACGAGAGAGTACCTCAATCCACCGCTTTAGCACTGAATATAAAAAATAACTAGCATCTTGATTACCGACCATACTCAGGCAATTGACGCAATTGAGCCAAAAATTGGTTGTTATTCTGCACAAATCTGGCGGATCTGGAAACAATTGTAAGTAAGTACAGTTGTCGGATCTAGGTAAGACGTCCTTTGCCGAAAGTTCTGGCAATTGTTGAAGCCTTTTGCAGTTGTTTAGCTTAGAAAGCAAATAAATGCTTGCAGGAAGGCTAACAAAATTGTTTCCTCCGAGTTCCAACCTCCTTAAGGAGGACAGAGAACCAATATCATTGGGAATTTCTCCTTCACAGAGATTACAGTCATTCAGCTTTAATGTCCTCAAACAAGAGAAATGCTTCAAGGGAGCTAACAGAGGAATCAAAGGGTGAGGACTCTTTCTCGGAAATAAGCCAAAAGATGATACTATGAGATTCTGCTTAAGAAAAAGGGAGTATGGCTGCTCTCTTATAACAATTCCGCTCAAATCAAGCTCCACCAAACTCTCACTCAAGTGCTCAATTGATGAAGGCAGTTTCTCAACAGCAGTCCCACCTAAAGAAAGGTTTGATAATCTGTTCGTTTGCCCCTCAAATTCTGGAATCTTTTTCAGTTTTGAGCAGCCAGATACATCAAATGTTTCCAGAAACTCCATATTTACTTCACTTGGTAGACTCTTAATACTTTTGCAGTTTCTAAAATTCCAAATTTTGAGTCTCTTCAGCAATGCAATGGATGGATGAATCTTAACTAAATTGGTACAACCTTCAAGAACCAACTTCTCAAGATTTGGAATACCTGTGAAATCTGGTGTCCTTCTCAAGTTTATGGAGTAACTAAGATCGATGGATTTCAAATTGACCAAGTACTGTAGAAAACATGAGAACAATCAGCTTCCATGCATGAACTTTAAAATTTGATTGTATTTCTGTAAAAGCAGACATTCAGTAACTTACTTTTATTCCATTCCAGAGGTGATCAATATTGCTATGAACCAAACTGAGTTCAGTAAGTTCATCCGGTTGAAAACATGGTGGGAGAGATTTTGAAGGATGCCAACTCCAACTCAGAAATCTCAAGGCATTAGGAAGAAATTTTGGGCCAACAGAAAGCCTCAAATTATGAATGTAGAGCAGCTTCAATTTACACATTTTAGAGAAGGTTTCAAGATTCCAATCTGCTTCTTCTAATTTATCCAAGTGTAACAATATGCCTTCAATGGCTTCTGTTCCCTGTTATAAGTTATAACAGATAAGTCATTCCAGGATTAAGTATGCTTCATATTAAATTAAATGACAGCGCTAACCAAATTTGGTGAATTAATTTTTTCAAAATCTTACCGTATTCTTTGTGAATACATGAAAAATGTCGTCGCGAAGGCACAACCGACTGCGTCCACCAGGCTCTTCATTCTCTTGCCGAACAATTTCACATCCCATTTCGTGTATCAAGTCATGCACATCTACCTGGTTGTCTGATGAAATAGTTAAGAGAGATTTCTCAGCAAGAACACTTCTTGTAATACAATTGCAAGGGTCAGAACTGTCTACTAGTTCAATCATAAACTCGTTGCGATACAGCCTGCGGAAACAAGCAATGTCCAGAAAAATTTTCTTCTCCGTCTCATCAAGTCCATCAAAACTTATCTTCAATATTTCAAAAACTGTTCTGTACGGAGTTTGTTGTAGTTTTGCCAATGCAGAATTCCATTCACCTGGAGTTCTTCCGTTCAAGAAAGACCCCAAAATTTTAAGTGCTAACGGAAGACCTGCTGCATACGTAACAAAACTCTTACACGGTTCTGCATAATATTCTTCAGGCTTACAGTTCCTAAAGGCTTTCCAACAAAACAGCTGAAGAGCTTCATCTTCGTTTAGTCCCTTCAACTCATATGGTTTTTGATCTACACCATGTGTGACTAGTACATGCCGATCTCTAGTTGTAATGATGATTCTACTCCTCAAACCAAAGCAGTCTTTTCCTCCCACCAAGTTTTCCAGTTGCTCTGATTGATCCACATCATCAAGAACTAGAAGAACCGCTTTATTACAAACACATCTCTTTATCATAGTTATTCCACTATAAACATCCAATACTTGAACATTTTCTTCCTTAAAGATTTGGGAAAGAATTTTTTTTTGTAGATCAACTAGACCATGGGTTGTTTTGGAAACCTCTCTGACATTATCAAGAAAGATGCAAACTTCAAATTGATGAGAGATTTTCTGGTAAACTAGTCTGGCAAGGGTTGTTTTACCGATACCACCCATCCCCCATATCCCTATAAAGCGAACATCATTTGCTTCTTTATCTAAAAGAACATCTATCTCCTCCAGCTTAGAATCCATTCCAAATAACTTCTCTGAGGAACCAAATACAGAGAGACTAGGATGCAATTTGCTCCACAGTGCTTGCACAATCTCCCTGATAAGCTCAGTTTCATACCTACAATAAGAATATAACAAATCCCATGCTGAATATATGAACATGTTGAATATAAAGTTCTCTTGTAAGATAGAACTGAACCGCAATAATAGTGGCATTCTAATGCTCCTAGCAAGAGTAAAATTTCACACATGTTTTCAAAATTTCGCATAGTGTGTGTGAGCACTCACTAATCCAAGTTCATATTTTCAAAATATCAATACTCACGAGCATTCAAACATTAAAGTACATTATTTATGTGTCATTAGAGCTTACCTATATTTCTCTGAAGTCCATCCAGCGAGACTGGCCACCTTGGTTAAAGCATCTCTCCACCCTTCCACCTCATTATTACCTTTCCCAAACTTCTCTTGATGTTCTTGAAACGCTTCAGCAAAGCTGCCCCTTTGATGTCTCACATGAGAGGGATTCACCTCATAAAAGATTGGCAGAATTGTCCCCCTCTCCTCCATGCATTCAAGAATCTTAGACAGTTCAAGCAAGCACCATGTAGAAGAAGCATAGTTTGGCGAAAGAACAACAATCGCAAACCTCGATTGCTCGATTGCTGTGAGGAGCTCCGGAGAGATGGCTGTGCCTCTTTCAAGTTGTGGATCGTCCCTGAAAGTCCTGATTCCTCGCCGCTGCAACTCGTGGTATAAGTAGCCTGTGAAGCCCTTGCGTGTGTCTTCACCTCGAAAGCTCAAAAACACGTCGTATTTCCACGGGAAAGCTGAACCCGATGAGGCTATAACTTGGGTGCTCAACGCCATTGGAAAGTGTGTGAGTGGTGATCCGAGTTCTTCTCCAAACGCACAATCACTGGAAAAGAAATTGTGCACAGATCGAGAGAAAGGGGTTTCAAGTCATGGAAATAATAGAGAGAGGGAAGTGCACTGTTGGTGTAGAAAAATTCTGTAGAGGAGTTTGACTCACCAATGAATGAGGATTGGAGCGGGAGCTGACTAGGAACAATCGAGAAACTTCCCTCGAGTGTTGACCATCGGCTCGAGGGGAAGGGAGGGTACCTGCAAAAAACCCTCTGATGCCTAAGTCAGTACGTTTCTTAGTAGTAGAGTGGAAAGAATTGGAATTCGATGCTTTACCTTGATGTCGAGCAGCCTATTTATAGGTGTACTTCGGCGTGGGCTGCAAGTAAACTTGCACAGCAAGCCGCAGTGACTTGAGCGGCACACCACCATTAAGGCCATATTCATTCCTGCAATAACCGTCACTTATTGGCTGCCATGATTGTCATACTGAATGTCGCATTTATCGTTGTATTTACAGCTACATTAATTGTTGCATTTACTGTTGCCATTACTTCTCTTCAATTGCCTTGATTGTAGCTAGGGTCCAATTTGTTGACCACCCCCACAATGCCCCCAAATTTTCTCCTTGGGAATTCATCCCAAGAGAAAATTTCCAAAGCTCAAATTTCTCTATGGGCTCCACATCTTTATATTTCTCTTTGGCCACCCCTTTTTGAATTTCATCCAGGCCTTCCTTGTGTTGAAAATGTAGATGCCCATAAAGGAAGATCCTCATTCCTTGTTTAGAGTCGGCATCTCATCTCGTCGACGATGCCGACGCTGACGTGCCCAAATCAGGACTCAAATCTGCCTTTGTCTTGCATCCATTCTAGTGTCGGGTCTTCGCGTCGCCGACTCATCTGCTTGTGGCGTCTCTGGTGCCTCACCCACAGCGCCGAAGCCTAGTTTCTAGTCCCTCCTACGCTCGGTGCCCTCGCTAAGCTACCTCGTTCCTAAGCCGTGTCCCCAGCGTAGCTCAAACCAGACTCCGAGCCTGAGGTACCCTGCTGCGAAACTCTTCCTCTTTTCCCTTCTTAGTCATCTAACATTCTGTGACGTCGGCTTCGACGTCATGACGTCTCCTTCACAATGACCACGACGTCGACGTTGGCATAGGCGTCAATGACATCTTCTTTAATGTCTGCAGTGTCAACCTCAACGGTGGTGACCTTTTCTCAATTACCTCGGCACCAGCCTCGACGTTGGTGACGTCCTTCTCAATAACTACGATGCCAACCTCGACGTCGATGATGTCGCTCTCAATAACCTCAGCGCTAACCTCCACGTCGGTGTCAACCTCGACATCAGCGCTAAACTCGACATCGGTGACGTGTTTCTCGATAACCTCGGTGTCGACCTCGACGTCGATGATGTCTTTCTCAATAACCTCGGTGTCGATCTCGACGTCGATGATGTCTTTCTCAATAACCTCGGTGTCGACCTCGACGTCGGCGCTAACCTAGACTTCTACTCCAACCTCGACATCAGCAATGTCTTTTGCAATAACCTCAGTGTCGACCTCGACATTGGGGTCTCGTCGTTTGCCCTTGGCGTCAACCTTGACGTCAGCGTATGCGTTTCTCTCAATAACCTCACCTCAGTGCCGACCTCGACCTCGACATCGATGACGTCTTTCTCAATAACCTCGGCGTTGACCTCGATGTCGACCTAGATGATGATGACGGCGGCCGCAATGACCGTCACTGGCGTTTCCATAGCTTGGATGTGCATTCCATTCCTCTATTTGCCCCCTTATTTTTCTTGTCTGTGTTCGCAGACGCTCAGAAAGAAAAACAAAACAAAAGTACAATATTCGAGGCATGGAGCTGTGGAAAGCAATAGATGAATTGAAACCAAACCGTAATGGAGGGTCTATCCGCCTCGTATTGCGTCTTAACAACATCCGGGGATGGGATTGCCCCCACTCCTCGTACAGAACTGATTGCATAACCACCATATCCTGCACATTTAAAATTCATCACGCCATCCTACCCTCGCTGTGGTCCATCATCCCACCCCCGCCCACGGCGAGGGGTGAGGCACGCCATCCCACCCCCGCCCACGGCAAGGGGTGAGGCATGCCATCCCACCCCCGCCTGCAGCGAGGGTGTGGTCCATCATCCCACCTCCGTCTGTGGTAAGGGTGAGGCACGCCATCCCACCCCCATCTGCAGCGAGGGTGTGGTCCTGTTTGGATCCAGTTTTAGTTTTGCTGCAGCTGGTCAACATTCTCTTTTCTTGCGGGGGCGTGCCAGCACCGTTCGGGTGCGGTCGTCGGGGGTGTCCCTTGACCTGACTTCTTTTCGAGCGATTGCAGAAGATGAGAGCACCAACCTCGTCGTGGGGTCTTTTGTGCCTCGTGGTGAGGACTTTTGCTGAAGTTTCTTCTTGTTCACACAATCGATACTCAATATTGTAGATCAAGCAGAGCGAATATCACCGGGAAGTAAGGAGAACGTGCTAAAGCGTGACTCTAGCTTGGCTGGTTTGCGAGGGCGTTACCCTTGCTTGGTTGGTTCCGTAACTGTTATGGTCGCGGTGCTACAGTTGGCTCCCGAGGAGTCTAGGATTGGAGTGTGATCACCTGTAAGAGGAAGAGATTGGGTTGATCCGGGGAGGCTTTGATAATCGTAGAGATTAGTTGATTGATTGGCCGTCTTTGTAATTTCGTTGTCGCCTCTATGTATAGGCTACTCTGCAGATTCATCAGGCCACAGTCGTTGGCCTTGAAACAAATCAAAAACCCTTAATGGTCTTGGTAGCTGTAGTGGGCTAATAATTAATAATTATATGCTGGCTTGGATATTGCTAGAATATAAGCAAAGCTGAGTGCCTATTGGACGGGGTAAGCTGGGATAATATATTTAATCCTATCCCCGCTCGCACATTGCATTAATAGCGCACTGATATAGTCATAGTGCTATATTCCTGTTCTTCTGCAACTGTGTACAAACCCCCATCGCACACTCGCTTTCTTTATTTTACCTCGAGCCGAGCTGTACTATATTCTCTGACCTTCATGTAGGCAAAAGAATATAATGATCACTCCATGAAGATTCCCAAAAGTAGGCTCTACTGGGTCTCTTCAAGGCTTCGCGGGAATTTCCAATGAGCTTCCCATGGGTCTTGAAGGGCAGGCCTTTGGTTTGGGCAGCTTAATTTGGTCCATGGCGATTTTCCTTTATGGACCCAGCCCAAAATATTCTTTTGGGCTCAAACAGGTCCATCATCCCACCTCCGTCGCCAGCGAGGGTGAGGTAAGCCATCCCACCCCCACCTACAGCGAGGGTGTGGTTCATCATCCCACCCCTGCCTGCAGCGAGGGTGAGGCACGCCATCCTACCGGAAGCATTAAGGTAATTGTCCTACTCGAGGAACCAGTGTCGAACCATTAAGGCAACTGTCTTACTCGAGGAACCAATTTCGAACCATTAAGTTAACTGTCCTACTCGAGGAACCAGCTCCTATGAATCAAACGTAACTGCCCTACTCGAGGAACCAGTTTCTACAGATTGAATGCAACTGTCCTACTCGAGGAACCAGTCATACATATTAATAGGACTGTCCTACTCGAGGAACCAGCCCCAGTGATATTATTCACCCGAGAAATACAAATACATAATTTCAATAGTCTCTCGAATAAGATATCAACACGCGCAAAAATCACTTAAACTCTTTTATTTTTCTTACCTGAGTTTTACGAGTTGTGCCATCTTTTATCAAAACGAAGTCACTATATTATCATACCTTCTCTATTACTCGAGATGAATTGCGGCACGTGGACTTTTCCATGAACCCTTTGATTGCCTTAATTTATGTCATTTTATACTGAAGGAGTTTACCAGTCTTCATTGCTGTAAGGATTGCAGGTCGCACTCCCTGACACTTATATATGCCGTGCCCCCTTGCCTCATGGAGCGGGCAATATTGACTCCTCTCACGCTCGTCACTAGCCTCTGGTTGGGGGGACGACTTCTCAAATATTCCTTTGTGACTGTGTCTTTTGTATATGGTCACAGGGTGAAACATAAACCATTCTTCAAGGGGATAATCTTGAGGTTTCCCTCCTCTATCACTCTGAATGTCATTCTTTGTGTTATTCCATTCAACTTCTCTCGAGGTGACAAAGGCAGTGAGTCAGGCCTCGCGTCCTTCTTTGGCTTTTTCAATTCTGATCTCCCCCTCAACCCTTGTAATTATATCGTCCATGTCCTTTGGCGGATCGCATAGCAAACTTTGGTATAACGGTGTTCCCAAAAGCAATCCTTCTCGGAAAGCGATTGCGGCGAATTGGGGAGCACAATTAACCTGGCTTATTTCAGCTCTAAACCTTTCAAAAAAATTTCCTAGCTTTTCCCCTGGCTTCTGCTTAGTACTGAACAGAGTCGCCAAGTCCTTCTTTTGTTTGCGATTGCAGAAGTATTGTGAAATGAAAGTGCGGCTTAATGTGTCGAAATCAGGTATGGAATGCTGTTTGAGGTCTTGGAACCATGTCGACGCCGGCCCCGTGAGACTGGAAGGGAAGATCTTGCACATTAATTTCTCATTGGTAGTCTCGATGGACATCTGTTGTTTATACCCCTTAATATGGTCCACCGGGTCGGTCGTTCCGTCATATTTTTGGAATACCGGAGTGATAAACCGGCGAGGTTTTGCCGCATTCAAAATGTCGTCGGTAAACGGAGACTTACCAACGTCCCTTGCGATTTCCGCAGCCAGCTCTTGAGGGTCGGCATGCTTGCATGCATTAATCATTTTTTCCATCTTCTCGCACTGCGATTCATTGCGCGCCCTTTTGGATTGGCCTACTCTGGCTCCGCCGTTCTGCCATTCATTGGACGTGCCTCCCACCCCCTCGACGAGGGGTTCACCAGAGATTCCCCCCACAACACCGCTAGCGCCTGCATTTGCTACTACATTGTTAGTTTGATGGAGATCGCCGATGGCGTCGTCGTCTGATGAATCACTATCAAGTTGTAGGAACCTTTCAAGTTTTCGTTGACGACGAGCCTTGCTGTCCCTCTTTTCCTTCCGAAATTGCTCGAATTCATGCCTCAGCCTTTGCGTTTCGTCAGCTGGAAGCAAGTTCAGGTCGCTGATGGGGCTCGGGATAGACCCATTCGGCAGTTGGTGGGGAGAAATTTCTTCACTAATAGTCCTCAGTGATAGAAATGGAATCCCGTCAAGGGCAGCTCTCGCCATCACTTTTTAGGGATAAGTATTTCCCACAGACGACGCCACTTGTTGGTGCAGAAAAGTTCCGTAGAGGAGTTTGACTCACCAATGAATGCAGACTGGAGCGGGAGCTGACAGGGAACAATCGAGAAGCTTCCCTCGAGTGTTGACCTGGAGTTTAACCGTCGGCTCGAGGGGAAGGGGGGGTACCTGTAGAAAACCCTCCGATGCTTAAGTCAGTACGTTTCTTAGTAGTGGAGTAGAGTGAATTGGAATTCGATGCTTTACCTTGATGTCGAGCAGCCTATTTATAGGTGTACTTCGGCGTGGGCTGCAAGTAAATTTGCACAGCAAGCCGCAGTGACTTGAGCGGCACACCACCATTAAGGCCATATTCATTCCTGCAATAACCGTCACTTATTGGCTGCTATGATTGCCATACTAAATGTCGTATTTATCGTTGTATTTACAGCTACATTAATTGTTGCATTTACTGTTACCATTACTTATCTTCAATTGCCTTGATTGTAGGGTCCAATTTGTTGACCACCCCCACATCCACCATCTCATAGTCAATTGATTTTGGGGTCCATTCCCACTATTAGCGAAGCTAATAGTGACACGTACATCTAATAATCCATTGGAAATATCTCTGTAAATCCCTTGTATGCATATGTCCAACGGCCACACAAAATAATGGAGGGGAGAGAGAGAAGAAGACGACGGAAAGAGAAGACTTTGATTGAAACATCACCAAAGACTTTCAATAATAGAGAAATGGGTAGGGTCAGACGACTCTTACATTGTATTGGTCTATTGGATTTGGGAGATAAGGTCATTAGCGAAGCCAATTGTGTCACGTACATCTAACAATCCATTGGAAATATCTCTGTAAATCCCTTGTATGCATATGTCCCACGACCACACAAAATAATGGAGGGGAGAGAAAGAAGAAGACGGCAGAAAGAGAAGACTTTGATTGAAACATCACCAAAGTCTTTCAATAATAGAGAAATGGGTAGGGTCAGACGACTCTTATATTGTATTGGTCTATTGGATCTGGGAGATAAGGTAGTTTTATTTATAGAAAATTACATAGTAACACATGACCAAAGATGTAAACACAGAAAACTCACTTTCAAAAAGATTTATACAAATAAGGACATAAGCCCAGACCCAAAATCCAAATTATGCAAACCTGACTCCCAATTTTAATAGAAAATGACCAAAATGCTCAGTTTAATGAAATATTTACGCATATACCATTGACCCAATACCAACAACCCAAAACGAAAACCCAATGCCACGCCCGGGCTGCCTCTGGTGCTAGACCCGCCAGCCGCTTACTTAATCATGCCGGAAATCCTTGATAGAGTATTGTGTGCATTTTTGCAGCGTGGGATACCTCATCAGAATGAAGAAAGGTCCTTCTTCTGCCACATTCGATCTGTCTCGCGTCTCTCCGCTCTCATGGAATCCCAGGTTTTCTTTTCTTTCTCAATTTCGCATTTTTCATATCTCGCTTTTGATTATTTGTCTGCAATTGACCTTGTTCTTTATTGTTTTCATGATCTGCAGGGCTTTTATTCATAAGAATTTTCTTTTTGAGGAGGAGTGTGATCATCTAATTAATCTGGTAATTCATTTGAGTTTTGTGTTTTTTTTTTATCCGTGTGATTTAGCAGAGAAAATAGGTGTCTTTGGTTGACAATGTGGTTTAAAGTTTGGGTTTTGATTTGTGTGAATTTTTGGAACTAGGCCAAAGATAATCTAGAGGTGTCTATGGTGGCTGACAATGAGTTTGGTAAGAGTATAAGAGGCAGAGCCCTACTCTGAGAAGAAAGACGAGGCCAAGCTAGTAGAAAAGAATACTTTTATTTGTTTGGCTCCAGTTTTGTTGCAGCTGGTCAACAGTCTCTTTTCTACGCGGGCGTGCCAGCACTGTTCAGGTGCGGTCGTCGGGGTTGTCCCTTGACCTGACTTCTATCAAGCGATTGTGGATGAGGAGAGCACCAACCTCGTCGTGGAATTCTTTGTGCCTCGTGGCGAGGACTTTTGCTGAGCTTCTTGAAAATCACTAAATCGATACTCGATGTTGTAGATCGAGCATAGCGAGAACCACTGGGAAATGAGGAGAACTTGCTAAAGCGTGACTTTAGCTTGGCTTGGTTGCTAGGGCGTTACCCTTGCTTGGCTGGTTCTGTAACCGTTGTGGTCACGGCACTACCGTCGGCTCCCGAGGAGACTAGGACCGAAGTACGTTGACAGAGGGTTTGGTGGCACTGAAAGTCGGCTTCTGAGAAGACTAGGACTAGGAGTGTGATCACCGGTAAGAGAAAGAAAAGGAGAGGAGTTGCTCTTAGAGAGGTTGCTCTAGAGAGAACTTAGATCATCTTAGAGATGTTGTTGTTGAATGTGAATGTGTGT